>CAUYSK010093963.1:0-23567 GCA_963575035.1 Avahi laniger | reverse complement strand
CATGCCCGGCTAATTTGTCTATATATTTTTAGTTGTCCAATTAATTTCTTTCCAATTTTAGTAGAGATGGGGTCTCGCTCTTGCTCAGGCTGGTTTCGAACTCCTGAGCTCAAACAATCCGCCCGCCTCGGCCTCCCAGAGAGCTAGGATTACAGGCATGAGCCATTGCGCCCGGCCTCAAACTCTTTTTCAATGCCTTCATTTTTATACAGCCATCTCTATGTGATTTAGTTGTATGTCGTTTTAGAACAATATTCCAAAGACAATATTTTTGAAATCCAAGTACACTTAAAAGAGAAGTATGCATGAATTCTTAACTTAAAGATGTGTGACATATTTAATTTATGAAAACATTTTAGGTAAAATTGAAAAGTTCCATGCCCCCAAAGAATTACTATTGTTTCTGGCATAGAGTGTTATTTTAACCATAACTAAGTTAATAGTACTTATGTCATTGAACCATGAAATTATAAATCTCTTTCCTCTCCTAAGCCTCTTTGACCAGAATGGTTGAACAGCTTGATAGTTTACAAATCTTATCAGCAATATTCAGAATTTATTTCACCTTAATTGAATCAATTCAATAAATAAAATATAATTCTAGTCAATGATATTGTGCATCAGCACTTCAAATTCTTTTAGCATGTATAAACAATTGATTTTTTTGACAGAAAGCAATCTCATATTGATAGTCTGTATTGGTGCTGAAGATCTGTAGTACTAGGGTGCTATTATTTTGCTACTGAAATATTTTAAAATTTCTTTTAATTACTTCAGTGTCTTTGCTGACATATAATTACAACATGTTAAATTTCTCACCACCCTGTCTCTCCTTTTCTATGCTTTCACACTAAAGATTTTATCCAGTAATGTAGTTTCTGCTATCATTATGGAGATGACTCCCTTATCCCTGTTTCCAGCTCTCTGCTAGATATTTCAAGCTCCAGTTGTATTCTAGTTATTTCTAATTGGATAACCTATTAGATATCAAATTCAACAAATCCAAAAAACAAAACCTATTATTTTCCGACAAATAAATTTTTGTTCTTCCTCTTGGCTTTTCTTATTTATTTATTTTGAGACAAGGTCTCACTGTGTTGCCCAGGCTGGAGTGCAGTGACATGATCCTAGCTCACTGTAGCCTTGAACTCCTGGGCTCAAGTGATCCTCCCTTTTCAGCCTCCAGAGTAGCTGGGCCCGCAGGCATGTGCCACCGCTCCCAGCTTACCTCCTGACTTTCTATGTCCACTCACCCAAGCTTGAATGAAACGTTGGTGTAGTGTTCATTTTCCACCTTGCTATTTGCTCCTCGAATCATTCATTCATGGTACTACACACATACACACCTGCAGTCACTTGCCAAATTCTCTTGATGCCTCCTTCATAAAATCATTACATTTGCCCTTCTTTCATCTTTCGTCTTGTCGAATGCCATAACCTCTGCTCAAGTCTCTTCCTCTTCTCTTTGTGTACAGCGATGCAAACATTTTTCTGATGCAAGCCCTAATCATGCTCTAACCTGTGTGGGGTGTTGGCAGTGGTGACAGAGATGCTGGTGGTGGTCAGACTCATACTGGAGCAAGACAGAAACCCAGAGTCTTTCACAAGTTGATACAAATCAATCATTCTAAGCATATCTTCTGTAGTCACCCTGCAAAAGCGTGAGGAACCCCTATCCAAAGTTTGGTTTTAATCTTGAGATTGATGATACTTCCTTCCCACACCCACCCTGATACACACAGATGTCAGCAAACTAAGGTATGACAAGATTTATTACTTGTACAATTAAAATCTCTAGCAAGAGCAGGTCAGGCCTCTCAAGCAAGTCCAAAATGGCTTGAGAGAGAGAGGGAAGGAGGACTGGCTCTGGATTTTTGTTTTGGTTAATAACTGAGGCTAAAGTGAGAGTCCCCTCAGGGAGGAAGGGACGTGCCTGGCTTGAATCTCCTGCCAGCACCAAAAGAGAGAGTCCCCAGGCTTTCATATCAGTTTGCCCAGATATAGGAACAAAGGGAAGAGGGACAAATGAGGTTTTAAAGCTTTCAGTAGTCAAACATCAAAAAATGGAGTTAGACTCTTCATTATAATATCATGTTATATTCTAATTATATTCAAAATTACATTTTATCCTTAGCTCAATCCAGACTGTCAGTTGGCAGCATTTCTGTATCCCAACACTATCCTAGAGCCACCACCCACGAACAATAAAATAGCTTCAATACAATGTAATTTAATGGATATTAGTTTATCGTTTGTTATTCAATTATTAAAACACTCAAAAAATTGTGATTTGGTCTCAAAATATCTTATGTTGTAAAAGGATTAACAGGAAAATCTCTATGTGACTTATCGTTTTACTTTCTCATATTTTCTCTTTATTTGAGAAAGTTCTTTCAATAGAAACCGAGCAATATCTAATTTCAAGAAAATTAATCATTTGAAACAAATCTTTCTGACAATAAAAACTTTCTAATTGATGAGGTTTTCTACTTTGCTTTGGTGACAAAAAAGTTCAGGGCCAAATTTTGGACTTTATTATAATACATATTTTATGAATTAAATGTATCCCAACAATCTTTTTTTAACATTGTTTTTCTTTGGCTGATTTATTTCGTGGATTTACATTGTTTGATGCATCTGTCACTTTCTGACTCTTTTTTGGTTGATAAAGATGTTCACAAAGAAGATTGTGTTCCATAAGTCACCTCATTTTTTGTGGCTTTAGCAAAGATATCTTACACATAGCAGCAGAGAGAAACTGAGGCATTGATACTACATCAACTAAAATAAGAAGGATAATTAATCGGAAAAGTCTGTCTGTGTATTGTATAGAGTTTTACATACTATATTGTATACTGTGCAAACCATTTAATTAGGGGTCAGTAAACTAAGGCCCGTAGGGCAAGTCCTGCCAGGTCACCTGCATTTGTAAAGAAAGTTTTATTGTACTATCTATTGCTGCTTTCTCTCTATAAAGGCAGAGTTGAGTAGTTGTGACAGAGACCATATGGCTTTTCAGGGCTAAAATATTTATTACTTGGCCTTTTACAGATAAAGATTGACAAACATTTACAAAAAAATTGTTGAATACATTTTTAATTCTGAAGTGCAATAGGAATATAATAAAAATATCACCTGTCTTAAAGAATGAGCTATTCATTAAGAAGAATCAAAAAAACTTAAACTCATGTGTTCAATATGTGTCTCCAGACTTAAATTAAAATCTTTATTAAAGAGTCAAGTTCTTCCAAGCAGATCTGGATACTTGACATTTGCCATTGTAAAGGCCCCAGGTGAACTTAGAGACTCTGAAACCTGCAAAGTCCTAGATTTGATGAATTCTCAGATAAAATTAAATGGTTGCCTCTATCACAAGGGCTTTGGAATTGCATTCATGTAAAGCTGTCACAAGCTGAGTATTTTTCCTTTTAAAGAGACCTTTATGTTATTAAAAAGAAAGAAAAAATAAAACAAAAGAACATATCTCCTGATGATCCTCCCACAAAAACACTATAAAACTCTGGGAGGCCGAGTGGGTAGATCGTTCAAGGTCAGGAGTTCAAAACCAGCCTGAGCAAGAGCGAGACCCCGTCTGTACTAAAAAATAGAAACAAATGATCTGTACAACTAATATATATATATATATAAAAATTAGCCAGACATGGTGGCACATGCCTGTAGTCCCAGCTACTCGGGAGGCTGAGGCAGTAGAATCTCTTGAGCCCAGGAGTTTGAGGTTGCTGTGAGCTAGGCTGACGCCATGGCACTCTAGCCCGGGCGACAGAGTGAGACTGTCTCAAAAAAAAAAAAAAACAACACTATAAAATATCAAAGAAAAGGGGTTATATTCGAAGTTGATTCTGAAATAAGTCTCTAAATGATAAGTTAGATATAAGTAACAAAAACTTTCATCTAGTGTGAAATCCCAAGAGCTTGTATTACATTGGTAAACTAAATAGAATTTAGATTAAGGATAATAGGTCCTATGCATTAATATGTACAAACTATCAGATATCATCTCTACTAAAGCAAAAAAACGAAGAGCAACATAATACTAAGTAACCATAAAATCATATTTATAAATGCTTTACCAGCTTCTCACAGAACTCAGTTTGCTAACCCTATTTCCCCCATTAATTCTTAAATTCTTGAATTGTAAATTATTATATCAAATGGATTTTCAAAATTTAACATGCTTTAATTTCAGTGGCTATTGAAATTTAAACTATAATCTTTTGTTAGAGGAGGAATAATGCTTCTTAAGAAGGAATAGTGCTGGTTCAAATATGCACACCATTGACCAATGCCATTCCAAATACAAAATCATCTAGGGATTTCAAATAGTTAACTGTGTGCAAAAATCACACAATCCACCCAAGTGAAAGATTAAAAAGTTACTTTTGGACATAGAATGTAAGGACTCAATAAATAGCTAAATTCACTTGATTTTACTTCAGATGTCTCAGAAATAAATCTCTTATTTTCTTCCTCTCTACTGTTACCTATTCAAATTAAATTATTCTCTCTCAATGGTTACCTATCCCAATTAAATGACAGTTGACTCCTAATGGGATGTTCTGCCACCAGGCCAGATCCTTCTCCCTTTGCATTAGAGACGCCACAACTTATATTCAACTTACATTCACTAAGAAATATGTATTTAAGGTTCTGCCATCCCTTCTCCTGACTTGGTAAAACATTTCTTGTGAGCACTAAATAATATTCTATTCTATGAACATACTTCAGTTTTATTATTTTTTTTTAATCAATCCACCTGGAGGGGCATCTGGGTTGCTTCCAGGTTTCGCAATTATAAATAAAGCTGCTATAAACATTCATATGCAGGTTTTTGTTTCGATGTAAGTTTTAAACTCATTTGGGTAAATACCAAGGAGCACAATTGCTGAGTCAGATCATATGGCAAGAGTATGCATAGTTTTTTTAAGCAACTGTGAGACTAACCTAGTGGCTGTACCATTTTGCATTCCAACCAGCAATGAATGAGAGTTCATCTTTACTTTTATTCTGTCCATGTCTTTATATGTAAAGTGGGTATCTTTGTTAACAATATATAGTTGGGTATTGGGTGTTGTTTTCTATCCACTCCAACAGTCACTGTCCTTTAATTGGCAAATTTAGACTATTCACATTTAGCATTATCATTGGTATAGTTGGATTAATATTTCTCATGTTTGTCAGCATTCTCTATTTGCTACACTTGTTCTTTCTTTCTTTCTTATAAAATCTTCCTCCTTGTTTTCCTCTTCTCTGGTTTTAAATAAGCATTTTTGTATAATTTCATTTTTTTCTCTTAGAATATGAATTATACCTCCTTTTTTAAAAAACTCTATTGTTTGCCCTAGAGTTTGCAATATACAACTTATGCAAGTCCACTTTCAAATAGCACTACAACCCTTCACAGGTAGTATAAGTAACTTGTAATGGAATATTCCCAATTCCTTCCTCTAATCTCTTATAACATTGCTGCCATTTATTTTGCTTACCCCTTTGCTATATGCACACAATATGTTGTTACTATTATTTCTTTCAATAAACATTTATTAGCTCCGATGGGAATAAGAAATACAAAGATTTTATTTTACCTTCATTTATACTTTCTCTAACACTCTTCAGTTTACTGGTGGAAAAGTGCCTCAGTTTGTGTTTATCTGTGAAAGTCTTTATTTCCCAGTCACTTTGAAAGGATAATTTCACTGGATACAAAATTCCAGGGTTTCTTTTTAACATTTTAAATATTTTATTCTACTTTCTTCTTGTTTGTGTGGCTAATGAGAAGTCAGGCATAATTCTTACTGTTCCTCTATAGTTACGGTATTTTATTCCCTCCGATTTCTTTCAAGATCTTCTCTTTCCCTTTGGTTTTCTGCAGTTTTAATATGATATAACTGGGCATAGATTTTGTTGGTATTTATCCTAATTGCAGTTTTTTGAACTTTCTAGATCTATGGTTCATTTATGTCATTAATTTTGGAAAATTTTCAGCCATTATTACTTCACATATTCCTTTGGATTCATTCTTTCTGGTATTCCCATTACGCATACTTTAAACTTTTAAAAATTGCTCCATGGTTTTTGAATATTCTGTCCTCTTTTCATTATCTTTTTTCTTTTCATTTCCTTTTCCATTTAAGAGTTTTTATTGTATCTAACATTTCCTTTTGGTATTTTCTTAGAATTTCCCTCTCTTGGCTTATATTATTGATTTTTTTTCTTTCTTGCTATATCTACAGAAGTCAACTGCTGAAATTTCCTCCAGTATCCTTGGTTTTGTCTCCCTTGTTTTCCGTGGGTTTCCCTAAAAACTTCTTAAATAGGAGTCCTAGTTATCTCAACTACAACCCACTGTTATACAGGATCCCTGTCGATGTGGTTGTAAGGTGTGATAGGAGAGAGGATTCCATAATCCTATATTTAGACTTCAATCTTTTAGTGTTCCTTGTTTATGGTTTGTAACCCTCAAAGCACCTCTCAGCTTCCCTTCTCCCCCCACCCGACCTTAAGGGAGACAGGAAGGCTACAGAGAGCTAGAGTTCAGTAATTTTGTTTCCCCTAAGTACCTAAGGCTCTGGTCAAGTCTTTTCTGGGTAGGTCTTTATTTTGGAAAAAGCACTGGGCATTTTATGTGTTTTCTTTCTTTCTTTCTTTTCTTTGCTTTTCTTTTCTTTCTTTCTTTTCTTCCTGTTTTGATCAATTCTTTTTATTTTATTTTGTTATTTTATTTTATTTCATTTTAGAGTATTACAGGGGTACAAACATTTTGGTTACATAAATTGCTTTTGTACAGCTTGAGTCAAAGTTATAAGTTTGCCCATCACCCAGAGAGTGTGCATTGTACTCCTTAGGTGTGAATTTACTCATTCCCTCCTCCCCCTCCTACTTGCCTTCACCCTTACCCTGGCCAAACTTGGGGGGATTTTTCTCCCTTTCTCTCTTCACCATGAGAATTTGGTGGAGCTCCCAGAGGTAAAACCCATAAAAGCATGGGGGCCTCCCTTAGGTTGGCCCCTAGTCCTCATTTAGCCTCCAGAAATACATTTAAGTCTTCTTATCAGTTACTAGATGTAGTAAATTCTACTTCAGGTAAGTTGATAGGTATTCTCTGTATTAGTCTGCCTCTCTAGTTTTTGGGGTGGTGATTTATTGTGTGACCTCGATTCCTTGACAGATCTAAGAAAGGCTTTGATTTTGAGTTTGTTCAGCCTTTTTTATTGTTGTGAGAGTGGGAGTAATGACTTCCAAGCTCTTTAAATGTCTAAGCAGAAACTATTAAGTCCAAATTACATATATATCCCCAAGTTCCCCTCATGACTTACCTAGACCACTTAATTCATTCCTTTATTCATTCATTATTCATTGACATAGCCAATCAGTCAAGCAAGCAAACAAAAATTTATGAATGCTTATCATGGGCCAAAATTTTTACTGGGTAAAGGCTACAGAAATGGAAGATAAACAATTTAAATACAGTACATTCACCTTCCTAACCTAATAGACTAACTTTTTGAGGGCAGGCATTGTGCTAAATCTATGAGACAGGTATATTTCCAGCAATTTAAAAGCAATTAATATGCAACCTAACTTAGTTCCAAGTGATAAGAAACATTTTTTTTTTGGAATCTGATATGAGCTTACGATGCACAGAGTTTCTCAAGCCAAAGAGGGACAGAAATGAATGCTGGGCATGAAGAAGGAAAGGAGATCCAGTTAAAACTGGTGGTAAAGATGTGAAGGATAATGTAGCCTGATCTTTACATACAGTAGCATTCACCAACAATCACTATTCCATAAGTATGAAACAAACATTTGCTATACATGTAGAAAGAAAATAAAACCCTTTCAGTCATCCATTCAAATGAGAAAGATCTTTCAGTACAAAATTTCCCCCAAAATAATTAAAAACATATACCCTACCACCAATAAATTACTTCAAAATAGGCCTCCAAAAAAGCAATCATGTCCACATTAATTAACAAGAGATTATCAACAATCTGAGAGACTCATGGCCTTACTTTCGGAACAGCAGCATACAGAATCCTTTTGAAAACAATAAGTCAGCCAACAAATCAGGGACACAGCACATCTCAGAAATCAGCATCATGTTTTACATTATAACTTTAAGTTTGCTCTCCAAAGTGTGTATTATCACAACATTGTGGAGTTTTACAATGCAAATGCACAACAACTCTACAAGGTCCTTCCCGTGTAAATGTCTTCAGATGCATAATCAAGCACAGAAAATCAAAAATACACCCGGTTTGTTACACAGAGCAGGAAAGAAGTGTTTGCTTAGATAGATTCTGGGCACCATCTGGGAGACAAGTGCCTGGTTTCACAACAGATTGCATAATTTTCCTGTAGAATCTGGAGAAAAGCCCTAACTGCTTTAATAGGGAGTTGATTTTACATGCCTTTAATCTTCATTTCGGTTTGTCTTAAAGGCAATCCATATGGTTGAATGGCAGAAGTAGTCATTAGCTTAACACAGTGTTCAGGCTTCCATCTTTCTGTGGGAGACATGCAATATTTCACCTTATAGAGAGTTGGTTTTCATTGCACATGGTAATTAATCTTTTTACTAGCGAAGCATCTATTGCATATATGTGCCATTTGATTGATTAGATTAGAAATGTAATGTTACAGTTCATACATTAGTAATATTTCAATATAACATGTACCAAGGACTCCACTATCAATAATACGAGTGGATCATGAGCAGCACAAATCAACACCTGGAGCAAGAAGGATGACCTTGGCAGGAAGGGAATACTTCATCCACAGTGGAGAAATCCTACAGCAAAGTTCATCTTATTAGAAGCTCTACGTGGAACCCATGGCTGGAGGGTACATGGGTTCCTAACAGGCAACAAAATACTCATAAAAGCAAATGGCAAGACACAATTATGAAATGGAAGAGACTACCTATTTATGTGCCTGTCTCTTCACACCTTTCTTGGCAGATGCCAGAAAGGAAAGTATTTTGACATTATATTGTAAAATATAAAATTAAAAACATCAAAACAGATTAGCAGAGTTGGATGTTTAAATGGAAAGAATTGCTCATAATTGTATCCCAGTGATAGTTTCTAAAGTGGAAGAAAAGTAGAACAGTTTTTTTTCATTGAGCTAAATTCTTTTTAGGCCTGAGGCTTGTATACCTGCTAACCTATATATTTCTCTCTACCCAGACATGGAGAATTGCAAAAAAAAAAAAAAAAAGTGTTTACATTTATCCAGATGCTGGCCTTGGAATCTGAATATGTTATCAAATATGATCTATCAAATAGTACTCCAACCTCAGGTGACATTGGGTCTTACAGTACACTAGAAGAAACTGGGGATTGAAGTATTTAAGACATTACTAAACCCATAAAATGTTAAGTAGAAGTTACAGGATTAAAAAAACAAAACAAAAAGAACAACCCAGAATTCCACAATCCAGACTTCTTTTCAAAGGGCACAGAATGATAACAATCAAAGAGAAAGCAGGAAATAAATTGTAACATTGTGATTGAGAAATAAAAACAAGATGGGCTGAGGTCACGGTAGGAACAAATATTTTTTGTATTGCAGCCTTTGTAAAAATAAAGTATATTGTCAATTACAATAATGGCCCCGATTCTTTAACACTTCCTGGTTCTGTCTCCTTTGCCATCTACTCTGTAGTGCCCTTCCTCTCTTACTCTGAGTTCAGCCATGTGATTTGCTTTAATTCAAATGAATCTTAGCAGGCATCACACAAAAGGAGGTTGGGAAGCTTAGAGGGCTGGTTCAATCTTTCTCTCTCTATCATCATGAGAAGGAAAAGCACAGGCTAAGCCAGTGGCCCCAGGAGAAGGATGAGAGACACACAGATCAAAGCTGAGTCACTCAATCATTCTAATCAAGAACATCCTAATCAGGTAACAGCTAGCCAAGCCCCAGATATCCAAGCAAACCAAGTGAAAAATAGGAAAGCTTCCCAGCTGACCATTTCTGATGCCTGAGCAATAAATGCTTATTGTGTCACTGAGGTTTTAAGTTGTTCATTATATACAACATTGTTGTATCAATAGATACCTGATACAAAGTAAATGATAAATGCCAACATTTATTAATAATTGTTAATATGATAGTCTCTTTTGTTTTCTGTATTTCTGTTTCTCTCTCCTTGTTTATCTTAAGGAAATTTCTGCTTTGTGAAAGTATGTGCTATGGCATTTGATATTAAGTACCCACAGTCCTTACATCATAGTTATAAATTGTGGCCTTCAAGTTCAGCCTGAGCTTATCTCTGTGGACAGAGTGATGGTGATTTTGATTATACAGTATTGTTGGGAAGAAAGAAAAGCAAACAGGTACCAAAGAGATAAGTAATAAATACTAACCAGGGGATAGCAGAGTCCAGTGATAACCGAATGAATGAAAGAAAGAATAAATGAATATTTTAAAACTCAGTTCACATTAGTTTTGTCTTTTAAGAACATTTGAGTATGATTGGATGGATATTAGTAATAATTAAAGGGTAATAGATTAAACAAGTGTTTACTTTGATGTATTAAATATATATGATATGCAACAATATGATGTATAATTAACTTAATATTTTACATAAATTTTATTTTATATTCTTTAAGAGTAGACATTATAGCTTAGAGTCTAGAAAATGGTGTTTCCTCTGCCTGAATGGTGATGTGCATTAATTTGGATATTTAATGTAGAAGTCAGTCTGCTGAGAAAAGCTTTTGCAGTCTATTTAAACTTGTTTTAATTTGAATCCTAAGTCATTCTTTGTGTCTATAATGTGGAACTGCTTAATAATCTGTAGCGATAAAGCAAAGATTTGGGGACAGATTGGTTTCCGAAAACCTCTTGAATGCATACCATAGACTACCCAATGGTTACAAATACAGTTCATATGAGCAAATGAAAGGGAATGATGGATGCAAATCAATTAACATGTATCATTCATATTATTAGCCTAACAGCAGACAAATCTTCAATAAATGTCAAGCTAAAATAGTAAAATCGAATTGTTACTAGTCAAACCTAATTAATCAATTCTGTGCCTAAATATTAGATAGTTTGTCAGCACTATTAATAGTCAAAAAAGGAATCTATCAAAATATAATATTAGACTGTCATAATTAAATGAATTTCTGCTTAATGATAAATTGCTATCTAAGATTAAATGTATAGAATTGAGATTAGCTAAATCTTGAGTTAATTTGAAAGCTGTCTTCAAATTCTATAATAACTACATGGGGGTGGGGTGGAGTTGTTGCCCATGGTGTGAGAGGCAAGGAAAGAAAAGAGCATCCTTCACATTTGAAATGCTGTCTTCTTCTTGTCACAGAGAACACCCTGTTCCAAGCTGTTTGGAATGTGGGAGCCAAGAAATCCCTAAAGATTAAATTAAAAACTGACAACATGGCCTGACTACCAAAAGTCTAAAATACATGAAGTTAAACTGATGGAAGCTGTTAGCAGAGCCCAGCCAGGGCCCAAGATGTGGTGTTGGAATCACGACATGACAATAAAGTTCATTAAAACGTAGCTACCAGCACACAGGATGATCAGTCATTAAAGGAGCCAGAAATCAAGCCCATGTCATCAACTAAATGCAAAAACGATTTTCTTACCTACCTTTTAGGCAGAAGCCATGTGGAACTTACAATGGCTTGAGGTTCCTAGCAGTCTTGAAAGTAATAATAATAATGAAACAACAATAATAAGCAGGTTCGCTTATGTTTACTGACATTACACACAGTATATGCCAGGCTGCCTGGTTTCCTCAATTATTTTTCATGTATTAATTTATTTATTTTTGATGACCAGTTTATGAATTCAGTAGTATTGCAATCCTATTTTATAGGTAGAAAAATTCTTGACACAGAGAGATTAAGTAACATGTCCAAGGTCAATTTACAGCTAGTAAATCAAACAGCTGGGATTAAATTCCAGGAAATTTAGCGTCAGAGTCCACTTTCTTAGAGTAGAAGTTTATCCTTATGCCTCACAATTCAATATTCCAAAGATGTACTTTGAATATTTAAACACCCTGTGGCAATCCGGATGCCAAGAGCTTACATTTAGAAAGTATTTTGCCCTCCATGATGCATTTACGTTTGATTTTTCAACAGCCCAGTGGGAAAGATAAGGACACTAACGATGATATGGCTTAAGTGAATTTTCCAAGGCTGTATAGCTAGTTTAGGGTTTTTTGTTTGTTTCTTTGTTGCTGTTTTTTGTGATGATTTGCTTATTTAAGTCTCACTTTTTACCAGACATAGTTAAAGTTCCTCATACAGCTAGTAAGGGTAGGAGGCAAGACTCGGTCCTGCTGGAGTCCAGAATTCATGTGAAGTACTCAGCTAACACTAAGTTTATTTTTGCTTCGAAACTGAAAATATCTGTCCTCACTCTACCTCCAAAGTAGTTTATATGACTATGACTAGTCATAAGCTACAAACAAGTAAATTGTTTTCACTTAGTCTCTTTCTGAATTTTAGGTTCCATTGGTGTAAACTGAAAGGGCATAATAAGATGATGTTTAAAAACACTTTAAATTCCAATATTCTAAGTGTTTGTAAATGCATTTCCTAATCTGCAAGTAGAAACTCAGTGATAAATATTCAGTAAGTACTAGAAAAGTAAAACAAGTAAACATGCTTCTTAAATATGCCATGTTTATATGCTCTTGGTGTTCCAAATAGCTTAACAGAGGAAACTTGTGTTAATATCACAAAGGAAAAAATCCAACAACATGTCCATTCTGCCTCTGTTGCCTAATGGATGTGAAATCCACCACACCCTTTTGCTTAATCATTCTCCTTAAATATATATTTCTTCAATCAATCTCTAATATAAACATGACATTGACCTTTTGCCTAGAAATGTAAAAATAAATAAATAAACAAAATGCTGTTTGGGAGACATAAGAACATATATACTAAAGATGAAATCAATAACAAAAATGCAGATTGATAAAAGTAAAACTGTGTGTACATTTAAATTCACTCAGTTGTAAAATTCCGACTATATATATAGTCTCTCATATATCTTCACACATACACACACACACACATCTTATGTGTGTGTATGTATGTGTTTGTGTGTTTTCTAAAGGTCACATAAGAGTTAATTTTGCTGGTGGAGATGGATTTTGGGACTTGATTACCCCATGTTTTATCAACATAATGCCAAAAGGAATGGTTCCAACTAGAAAATAGACAATCTCATGTAAACAAAGTCCACCAAAAATTGCAGTTGTTTCATAATGCAGATCAAGGCACAGATTCAAATGTTAGCAAGCAGAAACAAAAGGATGCAGGATTAAGTTGCAATTTCATTTTAAAGGTCTGGAAAGAGCACTGTGATCTACTGTGGAAAAGACCACTAATCACTGAGGACCATAATGACTGCTGTTTGATAATTTTAATACGTAAGGGCACCTGATTAAAATTTAAGGGCATCTTGAGTATTTCCAAAGATAAATTAACATTTATTGAGTATTTCTTGGTGCCAGACTCTGGACTGATTGCTTTGCACATGATATCCAATTTAATCCTTATGATAACTTTGGGAGCTAGGTTTCATTAGCCTGGAAAAGGTTATGATTTTAGTGAAAAGAAAGTGCAGTTTGGAATCAGGTAGCCATGGACTCAAGGTCTCCATTAACATTTTGTTGTCGAGTGACTTTGGCATTATTTTTCTTAATTGGATGGGCTATGTGAATTTGACAGATGCTTTCTAGTTTTAAACTTTGATATAGTATTTTTAGTGTCTTATTCAAAATATATATTCTGCTATTCTGCATATTCTAAAGTCTTCACACTTAGCAGGGAGGAAGCTAACATAGTGTTGGAAAAGCTGTAGATGAAATGTTGGGAAAAAAAGAAGGAGGGTGTTTACATATTAATTTTCAATCTGTAAAAGGAGTGTTTTTCGAACTGCAATTTAGGAAATTTTGGATCCCTTATTGTCTAAGAGCAAAGAATCATATTGGGAATGCTCTGCTGTGAAGGATAAGCATCATTCAGGATAGGATAGGTTCTGATAATATATCAACCAACCCCAAATTTTAAAGACATAACACAACAAACCTTTACTTTCTGCTCACAGAGAGTCTGTTGTGGGTGGGAAGGGTCTCCAGAGCAATTGTGCTCTCAGTGGTGGCTTAGCATTACACTTCCGAATCAACTTGTCATGCTTCTGTTAACAAGTTGGAAACCTGAAACGAGAGAAGTGGGATATCAAGAACCAGCAATTAAATACATCCACCAAGCAGTCACACACATCATTATGTTCACATTTTATTGGGCAAAGAAGTTCAGGTGGCCATGTCTAACTTCAAGGTGGCAGAGAAATATAAGCCTCCTCTCTGAGAGAGGTCTGGGAAGATTAGGAAACCAGACACTGTTGAGCAGTTGTGGGCTAGACATTTCTGTTCTTTCTTAAGCATTTCTAATTTTTCTAAGAAAAAGACAGAGATACACAAACCTATAAAAGCTACCATCCTTTCACTAATGTATGGAGCATATATCCAGAAGAAAAATATCAACTTTCAAAGAAAAATAAACTGAGGTTGCTCTCTAACTCATCAAGGAAATAATAATAATATACATATTTTTAAATTATGGCTGCCATTGCCTAAATTCTTAAGCCATGAGATTCCTATACCTATGAAACTCCTTGGGAAGATATAAGGTGAACTCACAGAGAGCTAATACCTGACAGAGAAACATCGCTAAGAATACAACTGCTTGAATATAGAATTTACTGCATGGGACAAATGTGACATTTAAATTGCATTGCTCTTTCCCCCATGCCTTTCTGTCAGAATACTTTCAGCCAGAAAATGGAATGATTTAAAAAATACTTTAAAATATACAATATTTGGCTATAACATTACAATATGAAAGAAGCTTCGATAAAATATTAGGTGGAACAGGTTGCTTGATCATTATGATGAATGTCAAAAGTATGCAGTGTGGTATTTAATACAATTCAGTGAGTGACGAGTTGGTAACATCATTTTCCCTCAGAGAAATGAAATGGGACACCAGGAAATTCATAGAAAGGCTGATCATTTCTAATAATATCACATTCAAGAATAAAATAGAATAATAGATAAGAATCTTTATGCATTTTGCCTATAATGCAAATCTCTCTCAGAAAATAAATTGAAAATTCAAGAGGATATTAACTGAAAAAAGAATATACCGAATTTGGGAATATAAAATAGAAAAGAACTTACTAGATTTCTAAAAATATGTAAACTTCTGAAACAGTTTAGCATGGCTAAAACTGTAATTAATAATCAGCACATATGAGTCAATTTAACTTTTGTCATCTTGAAAATAGTCCTGGCAATGCAACCTCACAGAGGTTTTATGAGGGTTAAAAGACAACTACTTAATGTGTCTAGCACAATCTCTATGATATGATGTATGCCAGTATACACCTTGGGTCTGAATCTTGGACGAGCTTCAAAATACAAATCCTAGAAATTTCAATTTAGAATTTTATTCCATATGTATGTACTTTAACAGCTTAACAGGTGAGTCAGTAGACATGCAGGGTTCAAAAGTAGATTAGACACTGCGAATTTTTGAAGACAAGTTATGGTATGATACATTTCTAGAAATCAGTGGGTTCGCACGTGTGTGTGTGTGTGTGTGTGTGTGTGTGTGCGCGCGCATACATAATTTCAGAGGCTTCGCAAAGCTCATCCTGAAACCATTCTTCATGCAAGTCAATAACGGGGTGCAGGGTGAGAACTGTGGTAAGGGCCTAGCTAATAATAATGACAATAATTAGTCTCTGTCCTCCTGTTTGCGTCTCTATAATTGCCAACATGGAGCCACACAGCTGGTGGTAGCAAAGATTCTTAACTTCTCCCCATAGCTGGGGTCCATAAAGATTCTTAACTTTCTCCATAAATAACATCATCTTTTTCAAACCTAAAGGTAGTGTTTAAGATATCTTTCAGGCCTGGCATTCTAGTGGATTGACTGACTCAACCAGACCAGTGGCCCATATCAAGAAACCGACTCAACTGGAATTGTGACCACAGGGACTGAAACAACACAAGGAGATGATTCCTACACCCCTATAATTTTGTCCCAATCAACAAACCTGATTGTTTAATCTCTTGCCTACCAAACTATCCTTAAAAACTTTGTCTCTCAGATTCTCTGGGAGGCAGATTTAAGAAATTTTTCTTATCTCCTCGCTTAGCGCTATGCAGTATAAAGACTCTTTCCCCACATAAAACCTGCTGACTCAGCATCTTGACTGCTTCTTGGCCAGTGGGTAAATGAACCTAGTTGGACAGCAATAATCCATGGATCCCTGGTCTCTAGGTGAAGGACCATTATGTTATTTTGTGAAATAATTTTTCTTGTTTTTCCCTAACATATATTGAAATAAACCATTCAATTGACTTACATTATTTCCTCCATAATAGTCACAAAAAAATACATAAAGTTGATATAGAGTAAATCATGTTCTGTTTAGAAGAGTGAATATATGAATATTTTAATAAGCAACATTTTTATTCTAGCCCCTCAAAATGCATTAAATATAGTACAGGTACTATCAATTAAAGTGTCTGAAAATTAATTTGAACAAGGAGCAGAATCATTCAACTAATCACAGACAGATCTAAATAAATTAGTTCTTAATCATAGCTCTGAAAGGACAGAAAAAGAAGGCAATGTCAAGAAAGTGAAATTGCTTTCCCTTGGGTAAAAATAAAACATACAATAAGTCAAGAGTTTAACTTCAATTTGGTTGATAAGATCATCACAGAGTTTTAATAATGATATGATATATATTTTCCCAAAATCTTGGTTTTCAATATAATTGTTCCTTTTTAGATAAAAGAACACATTTGCCAGAGCCGGTGTGAAAACTGAAGCCAGATGACAGTGGTTGGGGAATAATGAAGAAACACACACTTTCCAGATTCTCAAACTCATTCTATCCCCAGACTGCATTGGACTTGGGGAGGAAGGGGCCCCCTTGCCACAGCTTCATGTGTGGAGGATCTCCCCTCTGTATTGTTTCTTACAGAAAGAGATGGAAAAAGGCCATCTCAATATCTTTTCCAATTTAACAGATCAAAGATTAAAACCTTAGGGCAAAAATTGAGAAACTAAGACTAGCATTCCAGGAGTTTCTTTCCTGTGGTTTCCACAAGTGTAAGCCGATTCCTACATTTTAAAGGAAAAATAAAACAAATTTGAAGTCAACCACCCATGTTTTGAATCCTAGTCTTTCCACTCACTAGCTATTCAACTGATCAAATTACTTAATCTTTTTGAATTTTGAGTAAAATGCTCAATAAGTGATTTAAAAAATAATTGTCTCTCATAGGGTTGAGGACAGGATTTAATGGGATCATCCTCATAGCATCTCAATAACATTCAATGTTATATAGTATTAATAGTTTTGTACTTGCTGGCATTTAAAGATTTAATTGCTGAAACATTTATTTTTATTGTTTTAATTATGTTAGGAGTCTTTACACTTAAGCAATTGCTATTGGATTTGAACAAGGAACATATTCCTTTGGTTTATGACTCTGATACACCACTATTTTTTTCCATCTATTAGGCATATGCCAGGAATAACCTTGAGAATAGTATAATAAAAAGGTTATAAGATTGGAGAATATTTGTACACATGCTTTAAAAGCATTACCCTGAGATGTGCTCAGAGCATATCTCTTTATCTGTGCATTTAAACAACGTGGGAAAAGCTTCTATGTCAAGCCACTTTCCATGCAGCAGCCAAAGGGATCAATCTGAGCTGAAAACTTGATCATGACTCCTTGGCTTAAAACCCTTCAGTATCCCCTTTACCTTTCCAATCAACTTCAAATACCTTAGCAAAGCTTACAAAGTTCTTCATGATCAGGCCCTAGCTTATCCCTATATCCTCACTTTGCACTTCTCTCTGGTACTCTGTGCTATATTGCACAATATGTGATCTCATTCCCTATACCTTGTTCATTCTTCCCCTTTGGCCCAATCTTTGTCTGGCCAGCTTGGATTCATTCTTCAACTCAGGTGCCGCTTCTGCTTTTCTGAATTGCATACCCTGTATGCTGACAGAATATCCTATACATGACCACATGGAGCTAGTTCTGGATCTTCTACATAGAATTGAAACTATTCATGTATTGAATTTTCCACATTTGACTGTAAAAGCAGGAACTTTTTGCTAATCACTGTATCTCCAACATCTAATACAGTACATGGCATATAGAAAATATTTTTAAATATGACATGAATGAACCATATAGCATTGTAATTTTATGATTATTGTCTGTATTTTCTCCATATTTTGAACTTTTTAAGAATAGGAGTAGTTTCAATAACTAAATGCAAAAGATCTATATTGAATTTGGAAGACTGTGATAATTTCCTTGAAGGCAGGGATCTGTATTTATGTTTGCTGTTGTATCATTTAATATCCAACACATAACCTAGCATATAGTAAGCATAAGATTAACATACTTGTATGTTGAATAATGAATTAAGATGCCTTTGACACTTAAGATTCAGAGAACCATGAAAATACTAAGTCACCCTATACTAAAATATATTAAGTATTTTATAGACATTTATTCACAGCCAGAATGAATTAAGGACTAATGACAACCTCTTTAATAATCTCACAATTTCCTCATCTTTGAATTATCTGAATTGCCATCTCATCATTGTTTTTAACTCTCAAAGACATAAAAATATTTCAATTCCTCCCTTAATTAATAAGCTTATTTCCATTTTTTAAAGAAAAAGTAAAACAAATGGTATCCTCATAAATCACAGGGTAAGAAAGGGGGGTGCATTTTGTGAGATATTATTTGTATGTGTGTGTGTGTGTGTGTGTGTGTGTGTAGTATAGTTCTACTGTGACATCCACACTCATTTGAAAATACCACAATGGGTTCCTGGCATTTGCTAAGAAATTATATTCAAAGTGAATTTTAAAATGATTTTTGTTTTATAATCTTAAGAAATAAACAGTAATGATACTCCCCTATATTTGTATAATGCATTAATCTCCATCGTGGCCAGTTAATTGTACACATATTTGGTTCCTAAACAACAAATATTTTAGGAAGATAAATAGCTTCTCCTTCTGGAAATTACTATTTATGGATCTTTTTAAAAAAATGTTGGTAGTTTCCATTGAATGCCTGTCATTACAGAAAATTGTTACTTTAGGATAAAATAGGATTCACGTCTGAGCCAGAGGAAAAAGAGGAAAAGAGGTGAAGGAGAAGATGTCAAGTCCTTTTCAGGAACTACTGAAGGATAAACAAACAAATAAATAAGCAAACTATTGATTAATAACACACAAGTGCTGAAACAATATGGGGATGTTGGATCTTGGCTTGGGCTATATCTGGATCTGGGAGTAAAATCATGCCCCTGGGATTTTTGACTATAGTACTCTCTGTGTGCTGACTTTATTATCAGGAAGTCTCTCTCCGTGTTAATCTAAGAATTTACAACTCTGGATCCCAGTAAAATAGGATCATCGCTTCCCTAGCATCTATATAACCAAATCTCAGTGCCAATAGGCTATGTTCTGCTTTTATTCTAACAGGCAAGAGACAATGTGATAGGCAAGTATATGTTGTCATGGTGATAAGAGGGAAGAGGCAATGTGAGTGATGACCGCAATGGGGATACATGAACTGAGGTATGAATAATTCTTTTTTTTTTTTTTTTTTTTTGAGACAAAGTCTCACTCTGTTGCCCGGGGTTAAGTGCCGTGGCGTCAGCCTAGCTCACAGCAACCTCAAATTCCTGGGCTCAAGTGATCCTACTGCCTCAGCCTTCCAAGTAGCTGGGACTACAGGCATGCGCCATCATGCCCGGCTAATTTTTTCTATATATTTTTAGCTGTCCAATTAATTTCTTTCTATTTTTAGTAGAGACGGAGTCTCGCTCTTGCTCAAGCTGGTCTCGAACTCCTGAGCTCAAACGATCCACCCACCTCTGCCTCCCAGAGTGCTAGGATTACAGGCGTGAGCCACCCTAGCCAGCCTGAATAATTCTTAAGAGAAAATGTTAGTGATTTTATAAAAGTAAATTTGTGCTAAACCAATGAAAATAACAGATTATTTAGTCAAGTAAATAGTATTTGAGTAGGAAACCAAACTCAGCCTACTTCAAACAAAGGAAGTTTACTTTCATCTGTTTTATGTAGGGGGCATCTGTTTGAAACTTTCGTTGGAAAAACTAATTTATTTTTTTAAGAAAAACTTGAAAACTTCTGACATTGATTAGCTTAAGGTTCAAATCTAGTTTGAATATTTCATTTGTTTCTGAGGACGGGGTCAACAATGTTCACGAAAAAAAGAAAAAGCCAGTGGAAAGGTTGACAGATATATTTTCTGAAATGAAATGATACTTTTTGTGGGAGGTAATTATTACTAATTAGTGGATAAAAGCGGTATGATAGTTTATAAAAAGAGGCAACATTAAATATCTAGCACCAAGACCCACTAATCTTTTCAAGTAATGATTATTTGCCCAAGAGCAAAAAGTACCCTTGCAGTTATGATCCTTTGCTTTATGTTGCTTCTGGGGAATCCCAAATCAGGTGGTAAACTAGTTTCCTCAGACATGAAAAGTTTAGGTTTTATAAATTGAAGAAGCCACTTGAGAGGTATTGGTTAATCCTGAGATTTAATAAATGGCTGCATGTTAGAGAACAAGAAGATCATCAAGAACATGAACATATTCACCTTCCTGTTCCAGAGCATCATTTTTGTACATTTCAACATAAGTGAATGTGTTGCTTATGCCTAAAAGTGAGTATATCATCTCTATGTGCCATAGATGATAATAATGATAATAAAAATCCTTTTCAAGAACCTACTAGATACTACACACTTTATTAAGAATTTATCAGCCAAAATATGCCGAATAGTCTTTTCATCCTTTCCAAACTAGAAAGCTTAGAAGAGATAAGTTAACCACCTTGATGAGATTCTAATGGCTCGCAAAATTCAAATCTCAATTCTTTGATTCCAAAGTTGATTTTTTCCACTTTATTACTCAGGCTTTTCCACTCGATCTTTTGTTTCTTATGTCTTTTGTTTTTTCTGTTATGATCTTTTGTTTCTTCTGTTATATGTGAGAATGATTCTCACATATAACAGAAGAATCAAGTGATAGTTTCCATTTTTAAGGTTACTCTTCTCCTTCTCCTCCTTCTTTCTTTCTTCTCCTTTTCCTCCTTCTTAACTGATTTTTCACTCCATCAAACAGGTTCTTATACACAGAGCTTAAGTAATTTCAAATATGTTTCTCTAGCTCTACAGAGTCATTGCTTACTAAAATTAGTCTAGACAAGTGTTCCTGAGTTCTGTGATCAGGAGCTTACCTCCCCTTCAGAAGGAGTTATGTAGTAATCCATACATATGAAGTCAGATGACCTCTTCCTAATTTCTGTATCATGAATGATACGGGAAGAACTTTGTAACAAGAGGCAACAAGGGCAATTACTTTGTTTTGTGGATAATTTTTTAAAGGTTGGCATTGTGGAGTGGATAAATTAGACAGAAAATTCTCCCTTCTGCTAATGACAACATCATCTAGTCTTATGCTAAAAATTTTCCTCAGAAAAGTACTCATTTGACTTTGTCATTTTAAAGGTACTTGAAATTAATACAAATCTGTAGTTTCAAAGAGATTAATGGGACCAAAATACAAAGCTGTTTCTTGTACTTTAAATATAAATTCAGAGAAAGTACTTTTTTTTTTTGATGCATAAGAACTCTTTTTTTTTTTATTTCAGCATATTATGGGTATACATTTGATTAGGTTTTTTATGATGCCCTCTCCCCCTCCCCCAAGTCTGAGCTTCAAGTGTGTCCATTCCCGGGATGGTGCGCATCACACTCTTTGTATATGCATATACCCGTCCCCTCATCGCCCCCCGCCTCCCGACATCCAATAGATGTTATTCTTATATATGCGCTTACGTGTTGATCAGTTAATACCAGTTTGATGGTGAGTATATGTGATGCTTGTCTTTCCACTCTTGGGATATTTCACTTAGTAGAATGTGTTCCAGCTCTGTCCAAGAGTATACAAGAGGTGCTATATCACCATTGTTTCTTAAAGCTGAGTAGTACTCCATGGTATGCATATACCACATTTTATTAATCCAGTCATGTATTGATGGACACTTGGGTTGTTTCCACATCTTTTCAATTGTGAATTGTGCTGCTATAAACATCTGGGTGCAGGTGTCTTTCTTACAGAGTATCATTTGGTCTTTTGGGTAGATGCCCAGTAATGGGATTGCTGGATCAAATGGTACTTCCACCTCTATCTCCTTAAGGTATCTCCAAATTGCTTTCCACAGAGGTTGCACTAGTTTACAGTTCCACCAGCAGTATATGAGTGTTCCTGTCTCTCCACATCCACCCCAACATTTATTGTTTTGGGACTTTTTGATAAAGGCCAGTCTCACTGGAGATAAGTGATATCTCATTGTGGTTTTGATTTGCATTTACCTGATGATTAGAGATGTTGAGCATTTTTTCATATACTTTTTGGCCATTACTCTGTCTTCTTTTGAAAAGTTTCTGTTCATGTCCTTTGCCCACTTTTTGATACGGTCCTTTGATTTTTTCTTGTTGATTTTCCCGAGTTCTGAGTAGATTCTGGTTATCAGTCCTTTATCGGATTTGTAGCATGCAAAAATTTTCTCCCATTCTGTAGGTTGTCTGTTTTCTCTTGTGACGGTTTCTTTGGCTGTGCTGAAGCTTTTTAATTTGATCGGGTCCCATTTATTTATTTTGGTTGTTGCTGTGATTTCCTTCGGGGTCTTCTTCATAAATTGTTTGCCTAGGCCAATGTCTAGAAGAGTATTTCCTACATCTTCCTCTAGAATTCCAATAGTTTCACTCCTTAGGTTTAAATCTGTTACACAGCGTGAGTTGATTTTTGTGAGAGATGAAAGGTGTGGATCCTAATTCAATCTTCTACATGTGGCTATCCAGTTTTCCCAGCACCATTTATTGAATAAAAATTCTTTTCCCCAGTGTATGTTTTTGTCTGGTTTTTCAAAGATTAGATGGCTATATGAGGATGGTTTTATATCTGGGTTCTCAGTTCTGTTCCACTGGTCAATGGCTCTGTTTTTGTGCCAGTACCAAGCTGATTTGATTATTACAGCTTTGTAATAGAATTTGAAGTCTGGTAAATTGATGCCTCCCATTTTGTTTTTATTGCCTAGAATTGTTTTTGCTATGCAGGGTGTTCTCTGGTTCCATACGAAGTGTAAAATTAACTTTTCTACATCTGTGAAGAATGATGTTGGTATTTTAATAGTGATTGCATTGAATCCATAGATCACTTTGGGTAGTATAGACAGTTTAACAATGTTGATTCTGCCGACCCACGAGCATGGTATGGTTTTCCACCTGTTTACGTCCTCGGCTATTTCCTTCCTCAATGTTTCATAGTTCTCCCTGTAGAGGTCTTTTACCTCCTTAGTTAAATATATTCCTAGGTACTTTATTTTCTTTG
>CAUYSK010093959.1:0-21081 GCA_963575035.1 Avahi laniger | reverse complement strand
AACAGAATTTCTGGCTGGGTTGGGGCCATTTCAGCCCCTCCCAGGCAGCTTTCCGCAGAAGCCTGGGAGTGGACCTTTGACTCCTGCTGAAACAGCTCCCATACCAGCTTTTGTGGAGCTTGAAGGTAGGCCCACCCAACCCAGCCAGGCCTAGCCTCACTCCCCCACCCACCTCTACTGTGGTGGAGAATAAGGACTCACCTAGAAGTTCCAGTGCCCCGCCTAACACCTGGGGCATTCCAGCGCTTCTCCTGAGGGGCTAGGGCCAGTTACAGGTTTCATATATGAAAGAGAAATAAAGACTTTTTGAGACAGAGAAACACTGAGGGAATTTGTCAAGACCAGACCTGCCCTGTAGGAAATTCCCAGAGCTGCATTATACATACATCAGCACAATAGACACCCACCAGTGTAAAACCACCAAAAAGCTAAAGCTCTGAGTTCATGTAAAACATTAGCACAAGAGAAAACAAAGCGATAAGGTACTACCCAACAGGATGAACAGAACAGCATCCCACATATCAATTCTATCAATCAACATAAATGGTCTGAATGCCCACTCAAGAGGCACAGGCTGGCAGAATGGATCAAAAAATATAATCCAAGTATCTGCTGTCTCCAGGAAACACATCTAACCCACAAGGACTCATACAGACCCCAAAGTAAAGGGATGGAACAAAAATATCCCATGCAAATAGAAACCAAAAGATAAAATTGACTTTAAATCAACAATAGTAAAAAATGACAAAGATGGTCAATATATAGTGGTAAAGAGAGCAATTAAACAAGAAGACATAACAATCCCAAATACTTATGCATCTAAGACAGAGTACCCAGATTCATAAAGCAAATTCTATGAGATCTAAGGAAAGATATAAACAGCAGCATCATAATTGCTGGGGACTTCAAGACCCCACTGAGAGAGCTAGACAGATCATCCAAGAGAAAATAAATAAACACTGAACATAAACAGCACTCTAGAACAAATGGGCCTAATGGAGATTTGCAGAACACTTTATCCCCAAACTACTGAATATACATTCTTCTCATCGGCACTTGGAACACTCTCCAAGATTGATCATATCTTATGCCACAAAACATGACCCAACAAATTTCAAAAAATAGAAATCATACCATGTATTTTCACAGACAACAGTGGAACAAAGCTAGAAATCAAGTCTAAGAGAAACACTGAATTCTACACAAAGTTGCAGGAAGTAAACAACCTGCTACTGAATGATTACTGGGTGAATAATGAAATTAAGATGGAAATATTATTAAAAGGTTCTTCAAACCGAACAATAAAGGGGACACAAGCAATCAAATTCTATGGGATTCAGAAAAAGCACTCCTAAGGGAAAAATTCATAGCCTTAAATGCCTACATCAAAATTAACAATCTAATGACATATCAAGCAACTAGAAAAAGAAGAGCAAACCAAACCCAAAGCCAGCAGAAGAAAAGAAATAACTAAGGTCAGAGCAAAACTAAAGGAATTGGAAAATAAAGAACAACAAAAAAAATACAAAGGATCAATGAAACAAAAACTTGGTTCTTTGAAAAGATAAACCACATTGATAGACCTCTTGCTAGATTAACAAGGAACAGAAGAGAAAGGATCCAAATAAACTCGATCAGAAATGAAAAAAGAGATATTACAACTGATACCACAGAAATATAAAATATCATCTGTGAATACTATGAAAATCTCTATGCACATAAACTCGAAAATGTAGATGAAATGGATAAATTCCTGGAAACACACAACCTCCCAAGACTCAATCGGGAAAAAATAGAACTCCTGAACAGACCGGTAACAAGCAGTGAGATTGAAGCAGTAATAAAAAAAGTCTTCCAAATACAATAACAAGAAAGCCTCAGACCAGAGGGATTCACAGCTGAATTTTACCATACAAAATCTGGTACCCTATGCTACATAAATTAACCATAACATCAAGACTGAGGGAATCCTCCCCAACTCATTCTACGAAGCCAGTATCCCCTTGATACAGAAGCCAGGAAAGGATACAACAAAAAAAGAAAACTGCAGACCAATAGCCCTTATGAATATAGATGCAAAAATCCTCAATAAAATACTAGCAAACCAAATTGAACAGCACATCAAAAAGATAATTCACCGTGACCAAGTGGGTTTCATGAAACCATAAGAATTCTGGAAGAAAATGTAGGAAAAACTCTTCTAGATATCAGGCTAGGCAAAGAATTTATGAAAAAGACCCAAGGGCCATCACAGCAACAACAAATATAAATAAATGGGACTTGATTAAAAAGCTTCTGCGCAGCTAAGGAAATACTCAACAGAGTAAATAAACAACTTACAGAATGAGAGAACATATTCACAAGTTATACATTTGATAAAGGGCTAATAACCATAGTCTACAAAGAACTCAAGCAAATCAGCAAGAATAAAACAATCCCATTTAAAAGCGGGCAAGAGGCATGAACAGAAGCTTTTCAAAAGAAGATATACAAATAGCCAATAAATATATAAAACAATGCTCAACATCACTAATCATCAGGAAAATGCAAATTTAAACCACAATGATATATTTCCTTACCCAGTTAGAATGGCTTTTATTAAAAAGTCCAAAAACAATAGATGCTGGCGTAGATGCAGAGAGAACGGAATGCTTATACACTGTTGGTGAGACTGCAAATTAGTACAACCTCTATGGAAAACATGGAGATTCCTTAAAGAATTAAAAGTAGGTCTTACCATTAAAATATTTACCCAAAAGAAAAGAAGTCATTTTATCAAAAAGACACCTGCACTTGATTGTTTATTGCAGCACAATTCACAATTACAAAGATGTGGAATCAACATAAGTGCCCATCAATTCATGAGTGCATTAACAAAATATGGTATATGCATACCGTGGGCTACTATTCAGCCATAAAAAAGGTGAATTAATGCCTTTTGAAACAATTTGAATGGTACTGGATACCATTATCTAAGCGAAGTATCTAAAGAATGGAAAAACAAACATCACATGTACTCGCTATTAAATTGGAACTGATGAGCACACATCGGGTGGGAACAGGGAGGAGGGCATAGGCAAAATTCTACCTAATGGGTACAGTGCACACTATCTGTTTGATGGACACACTTATAGCCCTGACTCGAACCTTTCAAATGCAATCCATGTCACCAAAAACATTTGTACCCCCGTAGTATCTTGAAATAAAAAAAAATAGTAAATACAAAGCAAATCATAGGAAGATGAAAAGGATTTTTATTTCAAATTGAAGTATTAATATTAAATTAATAGCCCTATTTTAAAAATGTTCCCTCAGGTATTTATTCCTTTATTAAGAAGCTTTGTTTAAATTATCTTCCATATGCTATAATCTCATAAAGTAGTAATAAACAAGATACACAATGGTCCCTTCTCTATGGAGCTCAAATTCTAGCAGGGAATTCTATACATATAGATGAGTTAGAGCCATCCAACACTCTTCACCTGAGAGATTTGAGTGAAAGATATCAAAATTGGTATGTCCATCTTTCTCTGATCCTCTCTCACACTTGAATAAAAGAGTCACCTTATTCTTCCTTCCTGTGGCATAACCCCTAGTACTTTTTCACAGGGTACAACTTGTTCTTAGGCTGCTTCTTACTGAAAAGGTATAAGAAATGAGAGTAAGCTATAGATGCAAAATTTTGAAGTCAGACCAGTATCGGTCATTGGTAATGATATTGGACAATATCTGTAACAATAATGATGTATGATTTATTAAGTCTTTACATAATGTGTTAGATACTTTGTACATGCTATGCCATTTAACTTGTACAGTGATTATTGTCAGTTGACCATATTTTATAGATGAGCAAAATGAAGCTCAAAGAGTGAAGAAGCCTGCTCAAATCATGTGATTCATAATAGGGAAGTCTGAATTTGAAGGCACATTGATTGGTCTAATGCCAATGTCCAAACCATTGGGCTACAAGGTAAGAAAAAAAATGAGGCTTCCTCCGAAGAATTTTGAAAGTGAAGAAAAATTACAAAACTGACATGTAATGAAACAGATTAGAAGTTCAGCAAATTTCTCCAAAGGATCAGATTGGTTCTTAGGCTGGAGTGAAGTCAAACAGAAGATATTCATCTATCTGAGGAAACAAAAGTTCAATCAGGATGGAGTTGCCTTGGTATTGAAAGAATAGCAAAAAGAATTCCAGAAGTACATGGTGTCAATCCCCACTCAAGCACTGTTAAGACAGAAGACATTGTGGCCAACAGACTTGGAGTATTACAGTCTCATTCATTCATTCATTCATTCATTCACTCAACAAGAATTTTTGAGCACTAAATATATTCTAGATGCCACAGTAGGTGCTGAGGATACAGCAATGTACTAGATCCACAATGGTCCCTGTCCTCATCAAACTTGTGTCTTACAGGGATTTCTATCCAGAGAATTTTCAACAAATGCTTCAAACTATTTAGTCTGATGTTAGTAAGTATTTGAGTTATCGAACTCCTTTTATTCTGAACACATGTTGGCCTGATGATCCGACTATAATTGGCTTTCTATGTAGATTTGTTATAGGAGAATGTACTGTTCTTGACAAACCAAGAATTCCAATCTACGTTACAATTATCTAGCTGGGGAAATTAACAAATAGTTATATTTATATGTCAATAAATCAATCTACTCTAAATAAACCAACAAAAATAAAACTTCGAACTTTTGAGATTGAGGACTAAATTTGGGCCCATGGTAAATTCATTAAGATAATGACATTCTATGAAGCCAGGCAAGTACCCCAACCTGTCATTTGAGCATTCCACTATTATCTTTTACATAAACTAAATCCAACTCATATTACAAAATAAGCCTAGAAATTTAATTTATAAATGTTTATTATTTAAATTAATTTAAAATTATCTGTTTATAGACATTTGCATCTTCCTATTCAAAAAAGTAGTCTGCACACTCAAAATAATTTTTTAAATATGGATCTTGAATTTTTATTCCCATAGGTACCATCTTGGGTAACATAAACCATGATAAATAGATTCCTCCCCCATTACGATTTCCTCCAACTATTCAAAACAAGTTAATGATAGTTTCCTAGCCATCAGTACTCAACAGAAACTAATTCCACAAACCTAAAATGCTGAATGGGCCCTAAGTGCCATTCTTCCAACCCACTAAGGCAAATAAAAAAAAAAATATACATAACTAGAATCATAACCAATACTTAAGCTTCTGAACAGCCAAAACTTCACATTTTCCCCCGAAACAACCTCAAAATCTCTACTTACACCTCAGCTCTCTCAGCAAAATAGCTTTCTGTTTAATAAATGTTTTCTTACATTTTCACAAGGCAGCCAAGTTTTCTCTATGTGAAAAATCTCTTTCTTAAAAAAGCTCCTCACAATGTTCTACAATCCATTTTCTCTTTAAACCCAACCTTCCAATTCATAACGAATTACTTCCTTTACGTGAATCAGAAGTGTGGTTATAATCTTTTTTATGTAGCATATTTTTGAGCACTTAAAAATAAAATAAGAGTGTATTTATAGAGAATGAATAATAAGAGGAAGAATTAGTTCAGGTAAACATGACATTAGAGACAGTAAAAGAATTAGAATTGTATAAATTGCTTTTGAAAAGTACTGCTATATCCTACACCATCTGTGTCTACTTTGTTGATCATCAAAAGCTTTATCTCTATTTGGTTTCTCCACTTTGGAATGCAGCCTGAGAATAATTTTGAATAGGAAAGCAGGCAGTGAAAACAAATAAAGGGTTACATTCATTACCAAACATTTGAAGGAAGAAATGAAATGGTGGCACAAAATTAAGCTGTGACTGAACAACATTATAATCCCCAAATCCCTAATATATACTAGCTGGTTGAAGGAGTGAGAGGATCTCATTGAAATAATATTTTCAATGAAAGTACTTCCCATTAAACCAGCATTAACGGAAGCTCTGGAGGTCACACATTTTCTAGCTTTCACATTAAAGAATGTACTTCAGAAATAATCAAACACAGAGATCTTCCACCCTTACTATAATTCCTATTGCCAGTGCCCAATTTTTGCTGCCCATAAAATATCTAAGAGACCATATTATACCTCTAAACACTAGATCTATTTTATTCGATCCTCTGTAAATCCAGTTGTGTCTTTTACATGGTTATGGATTTAAGTAAGTTATTCTCCTAGTCTTCTGTGTTAGATACCTTTTAGAATCTGATAAATATCATGTACCTTCTTCTGCATACATGCACTCACACAGCTGCAAATACAATTTCAGAGAATTCACATTCACAGCTCTCTAGAAGCTAATTCCCATGCTCCAGGTCAACAGCACATGCTTGACGTGAAAAGATGAAGAAAGAATAGATAGTTTGTATTGCTGAATTTAAAAATAAATTTAAAAGAAAGTAATAAAACAGGCAAAAAAGGAAGAAAAGAAAGGAAAAGAAAAACTTTGAAAATTTCTGTTTGCACCTTGTAGGAAGAGCACCCCTATCACCTTTCCTCACTGCTGCCTACCTAAGGTAGGCAGATTGATGGGAAAAGAGGCCTCTTCTGTTTGTTTCAAGGATTCAGTCTGCCTCAGCAAGAATGGCCTACATTTCATCACCTAGATTTTGAAAATCCTGAGCCCCAGATATGTCCTATGGGGACAGATTTCCAAACTAAAAATTAGGACATGCAGTCTGGCACCATAAGTATATTTGTGGAAACATTAGTACTATCTAGGAAAGTCTATGATGTCATACAGATCATGTCTCTTCTGTCATGGGTCTCCTCATCTCACCTAGAACTTCTAACTAACCCGTAACTGCTCTGTAATTATGTATACTAAGGTCTGCAATTTACTTTGAAATGTATGAAAAATAACATGGATTGATGGATACAGGAGTGGTGTATTTTATTTACATGATAAAGAAAATATAGTCAAATGGTAATGGTAGAACCTAGGTATGCAGATGTTCAATATAAAATTCTTCCAACTTCTCCAGATGTTTAAAATTTTTTATAATAAAAGTTTGGGGAAAAGTACAATGAAGAAATGAAAATATGGCAAAAGTAATACCTGAAATTAATAACAATGGTTATAGCTGAGTGGTAGAATTACAGATGATTTTTTTAATTTCTAGATTTATGATTTATCTGTATTTTTCAATTTTCTATAAGAGTTTTTAGGAAATAAAATAATAGCACTTTTTATAAAGGATTTACAAATCAGACTGCCATAAATTGGACTGCTGGAGCATAGGATTTTTGGTGGGGAATGATAAGGGATGAACTTTGCAATGTTAATGTGGGCTGTTTCATTCTAGGAATTGGATTTTCTCTTTGAGAGTAACAGGTAGGGGAGGAGGATGCGCCTTAAGGGGCTATGCAAGGAAATGGCATAACAGGATTGGAGGGTTTTTTTCTTTTTTTTTTTTTTTAGTTTCAAAATATTCCGGGGGTACACAAATTTTTGGTTACATGGATCACTTTTGCAGTGCTTGAGTTAGGGTTGTAAGTGTACCCATCACCCAGATAGTGTTCATTGTACCGGTTAGGTAGGTTTTCACCCATCCCCTCCCCGCCCGTTTGATTTCCACTGAGCTTTACTTTCCTCCGTGCACATGTGTGTTCATTGGTTAGTTCCAATTTAATAGTGAGATATTTTTCTATTCTTTAGATACTTCACTTAGGATAATGGTCTCCAGTTCTACCCAAATTGTTGCAAAAGGCATTAATTCACCCTTCTTCATAGCTGAATAGAATTCCACGGTATACATATACCACATTTGATTAATTCACTTGTGAATGGATGAGCCCTTGGATTGATTCCACATCCTAGTGGAATCAATTGTGTACTGTTCTGCAATAAACATTTGAGTGCAGGTGTCTTTTTGATAAAATGACTTCTTTTCCTTTGGGTAAATACCCAGTAGTGAGATTGCTGGATCAAATAGTAGGCCTACTTTAATTCTTTGAGGAATTGAGTTTTTTCTTTTTTAAAATGAATTCTGAAAACAAAAGAATGAATGTGAATAGAGGAAGAGGCACAGAGCACATGTGAGGTTTATGAGGAAACTCGGTAAACCATGTACCAAAGTCTTCAGCAACACAAGCTGAGTTATTCTCATAGACAATTACCACAAAAGCTTTTACTAACTCTTACTAAGATGAATAAACACAAAATATTCTAGAATACATCAGGGAATGGGGTATTACTCTAGTAACCAAATGACTTCTCGACATTGCCTTGCCCTACTCTTTGGTGGGAAGCAGGAAAACAGAGACTCCTTCGGGGAAGTTTGGTTTTCTAGCGTATGTGAACAGATATATGTTCTTGAAAATATTTACAATTTTGTGGACACACACACATAGCCACAATTGTTTTACTTGAGCCTTTTAAACACATATTAACAGTGAAAATACAGTAATAGAATCATCCTAGTGAAATTATTTGTCTTTCTGAGTTCCATATTACTTTTTGATTAAACAAATTCAGTGAAATAAATAATTTCTTTCAAGAAAAGGCACAGAAAAGTACTATTAGAAAATAATACATATCATATTTGCATTCTAGTAAGGGTATTGTCCAAATAATATTGTGATATACTTGTCTTTAGGAGACCAGAGGAAAAAAATCTTTATATTAGTCTATAATGTCAAACCACCATTTAGAGGGTGATCACTTGTCATGCCTTTAGCAATAGACTCAAAGTATAACTAAGTAAAAGATTCATGACTCATTTCTTACCATTAATGTAAGAAAAGTGCAGTGCAAGTATAAAGGAACATCCTTAAAACATAAGGAAATAACATATTTTTATTTAATGCAATGTCCCAACTGTAGTAGTCATATATCTGAAAGTGGTAACTGACTGATAAGCCACAAAATAGCAAAGAACATCAATATTTTTATTCTAAGTTCATATACTGTCTCAGCAAATATAAAATGTATAATAAATTGTAAACATAACAACATAAATGGATTGAGCCTATTTTCTTCATATCATCTAAGAATAACAATAGATGATACCATCTATTGCTTATGAATGAGAATTTGGACAGAGCATTCAGAAGCAATAAGATAAAGATAACAAATTATGTTTGAGAGATTATGATTTTTCTCTCTTTCTCTCAACACAGGCATCAAATACAGCAGCATGTGACCACTGCAGCTGCACAGAAGCAAATGGAAGTTGGTGCCACCATCTGAGTCTGTTTTTCTTTCTTCTTGTAATAGGTCGAAACTAGAATTTAAATGCAGACATTTAATGCCACCTCCAAAACCTCTGAATGGACCAAATTAGAAGTAAACCCTAAAACCAGTCTAAGAAATCCTTGAGAAAGCTGGTGCCTGAAGAGGCCTGTGTTCTTGCCCTACCTCAGCGAGTCACTATTAGTTGGTCCCAAGGCAATACAATGTGAAATATTAATTGCATTTATGACCCCCATTATTTATCCCCTCTCTAGTCATTCTTTGTCAAGGGAATTTTGAGTTCTTCCTACAAGAGTGAAGTACATTTGACCACCCTATGTGACTTGCTGCAGCCAATAGGACAAGTCAGAAGTGAAAGTATAACAGCTGCAAACCTAGACTTCGAGAGGCCTTGCACGTTTCCACCTTCCTTTTTGCACTTTTACTATTGCCACGAAAAGAACATGCCCAGACTAGACTGTTGGTCCCAAAAGAAGCACAAGAAATATATGGGGCAGAGTTATCACAGTCAAGATATGCCAACCAAGCCCAGCCTAGAACAGCGACCACTGTCAGCCTGAGGTCAGTGAGTGATCCCAGCAGAGACGAGCAAAACTACTGAGCAAAGCGCAGCCTAGTTCAGTTGAACTCCGCATACATGTCAGAAGTAAATGTTCTTTGTTGTATGCCATTCAGGTTTTGCAATCGTTTGTTACATAGCAACAAAATCTAACTGATATATAACTTCTCTGTGTCAAGTTTCCTTATCTGCATAAGTAAATGATAAATTTTAAAAAATTGCCTCTTTGGAAAGGCTATACAAATCTGTAATATATGAAACATTGTGAACTTTCACTGCCTATGGCAAAATTATTGACAAAGATATTCTTATCTTTCAATCTGTGTGCAAATTGTTCATCAGTTCTATGATTTATTTTTTACTGGTATTTTAAATGTGGTAGGAAAATTACCTTATAACACATATCAGAAGAACTTACATTTCTTTGTTTTACCTTTGTTAGAGAAAGACCACAACATTATTTGACGAAATCACATATAGGCAATCCTGAAAGTACTTCAATAAAGTGAATATCTGCAAAGCTTCCCTGAAGTTTTATGCTCTCTTCCAGGAAACAACAGAAACAACTAACAGGATCGTGATATAGGAGAAATAAAGTGCATTATAATTTTAAATTTTAATTTCTTTATGCAAAATATTTAACAAGCCCTAAATAATCTGTTTTAGGCCTGTTTTTTACTTTGCTGGTCCAAGTTGTCCTTTCCAAATATTCCATGCAATAATTTTAGTGATACACTTTTTAACAGCCATTTAATCGTTGAGCAACTTATTAGAGAATTGGCATTGGTTTTTGTTGTTCCGTCTTAGAAATAATGCTTCAAAATTATCCAACAGAGAGAACTGTAATTTTGGATGACTCGCACTCTCATAGAACATATCTTTGTAAAACATATGGTCACTGATGAGTGCCTTTGTGTATTAAGTGAACCTCTAAGTAAATTCAGATATACCTATATGAGCTCTGATTTATCTTCTTTTAAAATTTTTAATTTAATTATCTGAAATGAAGGAGGAGAGTAGTCTCAGGGGTTTATAGGTCCCACACCTAACCTATATTGCACATGCACATATGTGTATAAATCTAATAGTAGACTTACTTTGAAATACCATTTCACTTAGTTTAATGCTAGAAATTTTGTGTTTCTAGTGTACATAACCAACAATTTGTAGGGGAAAAATGGAGCACATGTGTGTGAGGTAGCAGCGAGAAGACAGGTTCTTTCTAAACTTAACAATCTTTATTAATCATGTACTATGTACTACAGTGATTTTTTGAGAATATATTTTTGGATCAAAAAGCTCAAGATCTAATGGGAAGAACGGATATGCGCAATATTAATGATACAAACTCAGGAGTAAGTACAAAGAGAGAAAAGATCATACATTGATATATCACCCCATATATCTGAGGAATATTAAATGTACCAATATCTGAAAAATATCACATATTCAGTTAAACTGATACCCTAAATATACTCCCTGAAATTCTTTGAAAGCGAGACTATACACCAATTACTTTTCCATTGAGTGTCTAAGAATATTTCTTTAATAAAAGAAATTTAGAGATATATTTTTCTAATGGATTAGACATATAGTCTAAAACTAAGAACAATTAACGTAACTTCAGAAAGGCTATGACTAAAAAACCATTGGCTTTGTTCAAAGACTAATATTAGGGAAAAAAAGAAACAGAAACCTACATTTTTTGAGAACCCCACACCATCATATTTAAATGTCAAAACCATCTGCAATGCATATATTGTTATTCTCATTTTTACTAGTGAGGAATTTCTCAAAGAAGCTGTAAACCTTGGTAGAGAAGTTCTCAACATGCAGTCTGCAGACCCCTGGGGATTCCCAAGAACCTTCTAGGTGGTTCATTAGATCAAAATCATTTTCATAATAGCACTAATACATCATTTCCCTTTTTCTCTGTGTTGACATTTACATTTTGGTCAAAAGCAGTGGTAGGTATAGCTGCTGGTACTTTATCACGAATCAAGGCAGTGACACCAAGCTGTACTAATAGTCACTTAATAGTCACTGTATTCTTCACTGCTAGGCACTCAGGATGGGAGGGAAATCAGTCTTTTAAGAAAGTGCTTGACTAAACAGCAAAAATTTATTAAATCACAATTCTTTATTACACATCTTTTTAATATTCTATGTGACAAATGAGAAATGGTCATTAACTCACTTCATACCAAAGTATGATGGTTGTCTCAAAGAAAGCACCTGTACAAAGGTCTGAGTTGCAAGCTGAACTAGCCAATTTTCATGAAGCACTATTTTTACTTCAAAGAACTGCTGACAAACTATGACTATTCAGATTTGGGTATTTGCCAGACATCTTCTTCAACATAAACAGCCTAAAGTGAAGCTGTCACTTCAAAGACAACAACTGACATTGATTGTTGCCAATGATAACATTTGAGCTTTTGAGTTAAAATTATAATTTGGGAAAACTTCTGTCTGCTACTGGCCATTTAACAGCTTCCTCATACATAAAATGTTTCTGGGGAGATTGGTGGTATAATTAATGAGGTGACTGTTATAATAAAAGGTATCAAAATTGAAAAGATCTACATTATTCAGTGAAACAATGAGCACTGCATGATGTTCCAAACTTCTGCACGCAAAAAATATTCACTCCAAGTATACCATTGGAATTAAATTTAACAAAGTACAAATAAAAGTTCATTGATACAGTTTTCGATTGTACATTGCAACTAACCTTTAAGAAATTACCACTTATCAAGTTTTGGTGGTATAGCGTTAAAGAATATTCACAATTATCTAAAAAAGTATTAAAATACTCCTTCCTTTTCTAACTACATATCTGTGTCAGGACAGATTTTTCTTCATGTACTTCAACCAATATAACACATTGCAACAGACTGAATGCAGAAACTAACAGGAAAATCCAGCTGTCTTCTATTAAGCCAGACATTGAATAAGTTTGCAAGAATATAAAATAATACATTCTTTGCACTATTTTTTTGTTTTGGAAAATATGCTTATGTCTCATAAAAATTTTGGCTAATTTGTTATTTTAAATGAATTAATACATATTTCTAAAATAACTGAGTTTTAATTTGAAACATAATAAGTATTGATAGATATAACCCACATTTTTTTAAAAAGCCTCTGTAGGCTTCTCAGTACTTTTTAATAGTGGGCCAGCGACCAAAACATTTGAGAACTGCTATCCTAGTGGTAAGGCAGAAAATAATAAAGCCCTGTTTAGTCTGACCCAAAGCCTGTGCTTTTCCCACTTTCATTAAATACACTTCAGAGCTGGAAATTCCCAAAAGATAGAGGAATTATGCTCTAACTATACCATGAGAAAAAAGTTTTGGTACCACAATTTAATATTACTATAAATAAATTTAGATTTTTATAGACCATATAATATATGCATACCTCATGTTAAAATAATTTAAATGACATTTATGACTATTATTTAAGTCACAGAGACCTGAAGCACTTTCCTGTTTACCGAGACTGTGTTGCTGGGAGAACACATGTTCTCTTGAAAGACTGGAAATGTAGCATTAGAGTTAAAGTGAATCATGCTTTAAGAATTTGTTCAGTTAAATTAAGAATTGACATAGCCTTAAAATTTGTTCTTTTACTTCTGGATGTAATATTTTATGATTTATTTTCTGGTAGGATATGCACTCAATTTTATTTCTATAGATTTACTTCTAAATTAGGGTAATTTGTACCTTTTTAGGTAAAAACATTTGACTTGTTAAATAAGTCACATTATAGTATTTATGCCCATTTTTTCATTATCAAGAATATCTTTCTGCTGAGTTTTCTAACAAATCATTAGTCTTTCCTGTCTCAGTAAAATTTCAGGCTAATATTAAATTTCAAAGAGTACATTTTATAATATTGGTATGATTAAGGATAGTATAATGAATTTTAAAAAAGCGTTGCATCCCAAGAATGGAAAGACAAGCACCATAGGTACTCACCATCAAATTGGTATTAACTGATCAACACATAAGTGCACACATAAGAATAACATCTATTGGATGTTGGGCGGGGGGAGGGGGGAGGAGGGAGGAGGGGACGGGTATATACATACACAAAGAGTGCAATGTGCACCACCCGAAGGATGGACATATTTGAAACTCGGACTTGGGGTGGGGGGGTAACATATGTAACCTAAACATCTGTACCCCCATAATATGCTGAAATAAAAAAAAAAAGCATTGCTAAAGCTTTATACCCAGTGAACTCTAAAAAGGATGTTCATGATGAACAGATAGTTTAAGTAGAAAGTTGTCCTTAGCTTTACAAAAATAAGCAATATATATTTAAGATCTATTTAACTGGTAATAAAAATATTGAGCATAAAATGAATGCATGAAATGTGTTATCAAAGAATGTTTCATATGGCTTAAAGATGAAAGTCCCTTGGATGAAAGATCACGTACTTCTTTTGGAAAAAAATAACAAAGAGGAAAGAAATTTATATCGTGACAGCCAAGGAAATAAGTAAGAAATAATATAAAAAGACAAAAGAAAAAGAGAAATAAGTAGTTCATTAAAATACCTACTGCATGTACATAGGATTACTTATAAATCAAAACAGGGAGAAATTTTAGGTGGTATGAATATAGAGAATCCAGGAAACAGAAAACTAACATGGTCAATGTATAAAAAGAGATATTCGGCTTAGCTGATCTGATTAATCAATACGTAAACCTCGAAGGGACCTCAGGGAGCATTGATTTTTTTCAAGTATTAATTTTTTTAAAAGGCAGGTGAATGCTTTTTTCCTCCAGTGAAATTACATGTGGAGTTATAATCAATATAACAGAAAAAAGAGAGCTTCTGTGTTTCAGTTGGTGGGGGAAGTTTTCGTGTAGCCATCTTTCCATTCCCTGAATCCATGACAAAAAAAATCTATGTACAAAGGTTGAAAAACACTGAATTTGACTATGGGGATGCACAGTCATAGGGGTTGAGGGTAGGTTGCAAGCAGCATGATATGAACTTAGAAACAAAAATACAGGCAAATTGGCAAATACTTTAAACGCAATAATAAAATCTGAAGGCAATAATAAAATCACGTATGTGGTGATAGAATGAGGTGCCACCACTGAAATGAAAGCTTTTTCTGGAATCCTGGGGAAGGCTAGAGCTATGAAACCAGACGGATCAACAGAGAAGTCACAAATTGCTTATGGAGGAGATACTGGCATATTAGGCACAAAAAGCGAAATCACTAAATCTAATAGATACTATTAATTCTTATTTGTGAAGTTTTCCAGTTTGAAGCAGATTGTATTGGTTTATAATTATCGCATACTAATCATTCCTGGGTCTTAAACAGTGTTCTCTTCTTAAAGATCCATTAAAGTGATTTCTTAGTTCCCTAAGTACAGGTACACCTCCTCAGCAAATGGTTTGTTTTTATTTAATAGGTACTGCAAATCAGTAAAACTAACAATAAACTTGAATAGGTTTCCCTCTTCATGTTGGTAATCAGAGTAAAATTTATAGCCCACTCTTGGTCAGAGTATATGACAATATAACATCTATCTCGATTACTGGCTTTATTCTGGGGTCTGTTTTATTCACTTATCCTTGTTATCACCTCACTTCATCTTTACCGTTTAGATATAATTGATATTATCTTGTTAAAATGTATATCTTGATTATTTTTACAAAATTCCTAAAATCTTTTTTAGAACAAAGTAGTATGTCAACAAATGGACAATATTTTAATCTTGTTTCCTAAATAATAACTATGAAGTTATATATAGTCTGAAGCACTTTTTGAGTTTTAGAACTAACACTCAAAATCTTTAATCATAGTGTAATCTTCCTTTATATACAAAGCCGATGGTACTTATAAATGAGTGCAGACACTCATGTAAACAACAGCACAGGTATGTGAGATGACTGATCGGTTCTAGGTGTGCAATCTGCGGCCCTAGAAAAGAGCCCAAGCAGCTAGCTTCTAAAGAATTATGCCCAGAAATTCAGCTCAGAATTTTGGCATCACTGACGCTGGAGGCCAATCAATTAAGTAAATCAGACCAGACTCTTTTTGCTCAATTATTTAAACAAAGTATACCTATTATGTTCTTTATCAGATTTTAATAACTCTAGGATGCTCATTTTAATTATGATAACAGTATTTGAAACCTGAGGAGAATAAATATTATTCTCAAGTACAGGTCTGGGAAATAGAAATTTTGGCAATAACGCTGCTCAATTCAGATACTGGTTAACAGGAAGCTGGGCTACTTCACCAACATTAAAAGAATTCAAATTGTGACACACTGTGCCAGGACTTGAAAATAGAAAAAAGGAAGGAATGTGGCCAATTTTTCCATCCAGGGATTTATAATTTGTTTTAGGGGATTCTATACAGATAAACAGCAACTATACCATGACAAATTTCTCACAAGCCACACGGAAGTAAGAGTTATAGGAATTCAGGTGATATCTCTTCTTTTTGGGTAATCTAAGAGGCTTCATAGAAGAGACAGCTTTTGAATGGGTTGAGAGAGTAGGAAGAATTTGGTGAACATGGGGTGACAATGTCAGGTAAAATAAACAGTTTTCATAGAAGTATGGGGAACGTTCATTTTGGAGGAATAGCAGAGGCTTCTTTTGGAGGAACAGGAAAAAAATAAATTAAAATGAAAAAGAACATAGAAGTCAGATCATAAAAGGCCTTGCATGTCAGATAAAGGAGCACTTGGTCTGTGCTTCAGTGACACTGAGGGATTCTGATTTATACATTCCAGACCGAGATCTTCTTTGAAAATACAATCTAAACTTAGAAAAGAAGATTGAATACTTATTTCATTTACTATTCAATAATAAACAGTATAGTACCCTGTTAATTAGTAAGGCTCTAGTATTAGCATAATTGGGTTAAATCTTAGCTTTGTCTCTTGATCTCAGACAAGTTACTTAATTTCTATGTCCCTTATTTATATCATCTCTAAAATAGGAATACTAATTGTACACCAGAGTTGTTTAGAATTAAATCAAGTAATGCAGGTAAAGCAAAATACTTGGTACCACTTAAGCTCTCTATGTGATATATTCCTATAGATGTCAACATACTTATAAACACAAAACTATTACCCACAGATAATTTGTTACTTATCTTGCCAGTCATGCCAAGCAAAAAGAGCTTTAAGTTTCAACTCATCACAAAGTATTTCTTTGCTGGGCAGGGTGGCTCATGCCTGTAATCCTAGCACTCTGGGAGGCCAAGATGGGAGGATTACTTGAGCTCAGGAGTCCAAGATCAGCCTGAGCAAGAGCACAACCCCATTTCTACTAAAAGCAGAAAAAAATTGCTGGGCATGGTGGCATAGGCCTGTAGTCCCAGCTCCTTGGGAGGCTGAGGCAGGAGGATTGCTTGAGCCCGGGAATTTGAGGTTGCTGTGAGCTAGGCTGACACCACCGTACTCTAGCCTGGGCAACAGAGTGAGACTCAGTCTCAAAAAAAAAAGGATTTCCTTCTAGTTACTAATCAAAGGATAGGCATTAGGACCTGGAAAATCCTTTGGCAACACCATTGGTTAGAACAGTACATGTAGGAAATTGGAATGTTTTTTATGGGACAGAGAGCCCAAAATAAAGAAATGAATGATAAAGAAATAAATAAAATAAAACAAGCTCTTTCATTGACCAAAACACCTTTCCAAGGTTATCCAGACAACCTCTTTACGCCCTGTGAATTCTGAAGAATTATGTTCCTGGCAGAGGCCTAAAAGGGTTACTCAATCTATCTCTCCCCTCCAACGAGGACCACACTGACCCAAGTGAGACTCATGGAATTCCTCTACATCAGTTTTGAAAACCTCCACAGAAATTGATTCTTCTATTTTCTGCAGTAACTTTTTCTAAGAGTCAGTGGCCTGCTTTGTCAGAAAATCCTTCCTCATTGCCAAATTAAATCCTTCTTATCTATCCTATCACGTTTTGGTCTTAGTTTCATTAGAAAGTGGCAGGTATTAAAATTTTAAAAATAAATTTTCAAATATTGGATAAAATTCAGTAATTTCCCTTTGGTCTAGATCATTTTCTGATAAGATCCAATGCCATCCCCCTTAAAGAACAATTTGTTTACTCAGTGCTTGAATGAGGATGTCAAGACTGTATTTTCCAAAGATGACCACAATAAAACCTGTCTCAAATGTTCTCCTAGTAACTTACCATCAATAGGTTAAATCTACTTCCCTTCCCTTTAAATTTGTAGCTTGCTTGTGACCAATAGATTGTAGTCCAGTGTGACTTCTAAGATAAGCTCAGAAAAAGTGATTCAGCTTCCACCTTACCGGCAAGGGCCCCTGACCCAGCATGTAAGTCGTCTGACTGGTCTGAGGACACCATGCTATGAGGAAGCCCAAACTAACTCATGTGGTCAGACCACATAGAGAAGCCCTGAGACTACATGCAGACAGAGAGATGCCCAACCAGCCCACACTACTCCAGCCTACTCTTGTCCTAGTTCTAGTCACCATGTGATTGCAACTGCATGAGCAACCCTAAGTCTGGATTGCCTAGCCAAGTTCTATGCAAAAATGCTGACCCACACAAATCATCAGAAATAACAAGATGATTACTGTTGTTTTAAATCACTGTGTTTGGGAGTTATTTGTTATGCGGGAATAGTAACTGGAATGACTGCTTTACTATTTAATAAAACCCTGCAGAGATAGAGGTCTAGGGCCTTTTAAGAAAGACAGAATCAATAAGCTGCAACCAAAATGCCTAAAGCGGGACTGCTATTTTTAAAAAATGTACTTTATGTATGATAATGCATCTGAATGCAATTTGTAGTCTGTGACACACTACACAAAACCTAAATGGCTTAGCTAATGATATGATAAATTCTATAAGTGCAGATCCTCTCATTGTTAAAAGAACTTTCTTCATTCAAGATATTCCTTTTGATATCTTCCCTGGTACTGCCAGAAATGGTTAATTATTCCCTCTTTTCAGCCTGCAGTATGTCTTGCATTTCTACTATTCCCATTATAAGATAAAATACAATCTTTTCTTTATTTGTGCATGTCTATCTCCCCTACTAGACTATCAACTTCTTTAACACAGGTCTATGTATTATTTGTCTTTTTGACTCTAGATCCTAACACAATACCTGTCACATAGTTGAATAAACATAAGAACATATGAATAAACAGGCGTCTAACTAAAGGCGTGGTAGCTCAAGGCATGGCCATGCACCAAAAGACTTTTTAAGTGTAAGTGAACAATTCGATTTGCAAAAGATTCATCAGCCTCTGAAAGACAATGGGAAGGAAATCTGAATTCCCATTTTTAATCTCCATACTGAAGAGTTCCATTCCAATGAACCATTTCTGGGAAGTCCTTCTCATCATTCAATTGCTTTTTTTTCTTTTATCAGAAAAGTTTCTGAAACTCTGAAGCCCCTAACGTCCTCTTTGATCACATATTCTTCTTTGTAACCTACCTACTTTTTGTGCACAAGTAGTTATTTTTTTTTTCAACTTAAAGGTAGTGTTCATTCTTTAATTTGGAATATTAGAAAATTACTTTACATAAAGGGAAGAAGAAATGCCAGTATTTAGTGTTATTTTTTCCTTTCAAATCATCATACTTTTATGTATATATTTTTTAACATGAGTGGAAGAAACAATAATTAAGATATGTTTTCAACAGGTCAAATAATCTATTGATATCTTCTTTTGTCATGCAATTTCTTTATTAATGAGTCACATTTCTCCCATGCCAATTTTGTAAAAGGAAAATACCGTTAGTCACTGTCAAACTTTTTCTTATCTTAATAGCAGTATCATCCTTGTTTGATAGCTTTATTTTAAATCCCGTATCAATCTTATCTCCATTTTCATTCTCACCTCTCTGGATAATTCCTGTTTTTATTGACATTTTCCAGGAATTCCACATTCAATGTCATTGCAAATTTCTCTTATTTATCTGATTGATTCATTTTACAAAATATGAATTAAGATGTTTAAATATTAAAACATACCATTGGTTTCTTCATTACCTACAGGTCCCATCTACCATAGTGTTTCAGTCAATTTGGTATTTTTGTTCATTGTGATTTGTATGAAATTGAGGCTGCTAGGAATTTTACATGAGTCTAATTATATGAATTAAAACGTCTTTTTCTTTATAAATTTGTGTTAATGGGTAAAATTTGTTATTTTAAGTAATTTTTTTATTAATATCGAAGTCTGCAAGGAAGAGAATGCTCCTGCCTTCACTTTTAAACCTTAGGAGTGATTTGGTTTCAAAACTGAAGGACAATTTAGTAATATAGGCATAATGCTTCCAGATAGGAACTAACAGTAAAACAACCACAGTAATATCATCTTCCTTTTATTGAGAATTTACAATGCGTTAAGCATTTTCCTAGGCATTTTCCATACTGATAATTAGAGCTAACATAGTTGATCATATAACAGGACCGCTCTGGTGCTTAACGTACATAAACATATTTAATCATCACTACAAGTCAGGAGCAAGATAATTATCTTGTCTTCATTTTACTCGAGGAAACAAAGGCACAAAGTCAACCAACTTGTAAGCAGCTGAGCCAAGATTAAAACCCAGACTGATTCCAGAACTTTAATCCTATGATCTTTTCTTTTTTTGTATGCATACTACATAAAAATCCTATTAGTTTGTTATTTCAGCCCCATTTTACATATAAGTAAAATAAGGCTCAAATAGAGTAAAGAATGCTCCAAAATCTCATGGCTGCTGAGCTCACATCTGAACTGCTACCAGTCTGACTGCATTCCCCACAGTACCAGTAAAGACGTCCAGTGCATGAGAGGTTAGAGGAGAGGGCTAACTCCCTCCAGCCCTCCAATACTAGGCAAACCTTCTGTTCCCAGTTCTCCACTCTCTCAGTGTGCACCGCAGCTGCTCTAAATCTGTGTGTTGTACTCTCCACACATAGAGGTGGTCAAGGTGTGTGTTTTCTAGTAGTTGAAATATAGCTGATCTTGATATTAAAAAAAAAAACCTTCATTTACAGAGGATTTGGTAATTTGTGTCTTATACAATATTCTGCTCCTAAGTCCCATGCACTTAAGAGTTAGTGAGTCAAGACTCAGAATTGGTAGTTAATCATAATCAATCAGAATAGCTGTAATAAGAACAAGTTGTGGCCGGGCGCGGTGGCTCACGCCTGTAATCCTAGCTCTCTGGGAGGCTGAGGTGGGCGGATCGTTCTGAGCTCGGGAGTTCGAGACCAGCCTGAGCAAGAGCGAGACCTCATCTCTACCAAAAATAGAAAGAAATTAATT
>CAUYSK010093949.1:0-43020 GCA_963575035.1 Avahi laniger | reverse complement strand
AATTTCTTTCTATTTTTGGTAGAGATGAGGTCTCGCTCTTGCTCAGGCTGGTCTCGAACTCCCGAGCTCAGAACGATCCGCCCACCTCGGCCTCCCAGAGAGCTAGGATTACAGGCGTGAGCCACCGCGCCCGGCCTCCCTCCTATATTTTTTATGGGTGTATATACCTCCTCAATTTTTCTCCTATAGTAGGGATTCCTGCCCAAGGCATTAATAAGCTTCAAGATACTTTCTAGAAGAAGCTGTAAGAATCTCTTAGAGAGATTTTGCTAAGTTTTCTGGAATAAAGTCCATAACTGCCAGTTGACTCAATCTACCTTGTATGTTTTATTATTACTGTTATAGTAAAGTACATCAGTCAAGACAAGTGATTTTAACTCCTCTCAATTTATGCCTTACCTCAATTTTCCCCCAGTCTCCAGAAGAGTTTAAAGAGCCATTTTTACTAAATTCCAAAGACAGTACATAAAAGTCATGGAAAATAATGATTCTCAGAAGAAAACTTCACTGAATTCTAGTGAAGACCAGTTATGAAGTGAATGCAGCTTACTAGCATTTCAACTAAATTTAGTAGTATCAGTTGTATAAGAATCTGTGTGGGTAGTTGGATTAAATATTTGAAAATATGCTAGAAAAAAAAAGAAAGCTGAGTTTTGTCTTGGTGATAATACAGTTATATTAAAGACAAGTTGGGATAGAAAATAACATTAAGGTAAAGCTGTGGAACAACATGTGGCTCTATTCAACTTATTCCCTCTTCTTTTTTCCCCACAGAGCCCTTGATTCTTAAATTTAAACACTGAAATTAAAAATTAAGACTCTTACTACCAGTTCAGACATTAGAAAAAATATAAAACAAAAGCTCAATTAGTTCTAGATACATATTTTGAGTTTGCACCTTCGATTTCCATTTAAGTTTCCTAAGAAAAGAGGATATCAGTATGGGTTTGGTGACTCTGGACAACAACTAGAAAGGCTTACTCTGCAGTGTACAGTGAACTGGATAAATTCACCAATGCTATAGACACTTGCTCTCCTCTAGCAAGGACCAGCTTCAGGAACTGTTCAGATTTATCATAAAAATAGGTACTGAGAAGAGCAATAAAAATGGGTTGTATTTCTTAGGCTATTTGAAAAGATTCTATTAAATAGATGGAAAAATTCATTAAAATACATATGATAGATGGGAAAATACATAATACTGAGTATTATCACTAGCATTTCTCAAAACTGTGAGGGTCAGCAAAAACAAGGGAAGTCTGAGAAACTGTCACAGCCAAGAGGAGCCTAAGGAGATGTGATCACTAAATGTAATACGTTGTTCTAGTGGGATCGTGGGATAGAAAAGGGATACTTTGTAAAAACTAATGAAAAAATAAACTATGAACAACTATAGACTATAGTTAATAATAATGTATCAGTCCATTAATTATAACAAATGTATCTTATTCATGCAAGATGTTAACAACAGAGGAAACTATGTGCGGTGTATATGGGAACTCTATACTAGCTGGTCAATTTTTCTGTAAATCTAAAACTATCCTAAAAAATAAGGTTTATTAAATTTTTAAAAAGGGTTACATTTGTCGGGCCATTTGAAATGATTCCACTAATGAAAAATTCCGAATACTGAGGGCCCAGTTTATGGGCCTGGATCAAGGGCAGCCAAAGATGACAACAGGACAAGGTAACCCAGCTCAGCCACAAATCCACATATCCAAAATCCGTTCAGAGAATTCCCATCAATGGGAATGATGGATTATTAAGACAATAAGCAAAGCCTCTTTAACTTTCTTCATCCCGAACAGTCCTACAGCTCTAAAGCACATTGTGGGCAGCAGGGTTCGCGAGCAGTGAAATCTCCACGTGCAAAAGCAGAGCTAACAATTCTGCAGGGTCAAGCAAACCCACAGGAACTACATCCTTCCTCAGCTCCAGCCCTGCCTGAGGGAGGGAGGAGCTGGTGGGAGCAGAGGCTTACCGGGGGTTTTAGTGACTCCTGGCACAGCCCTACAGCATACACCATTGTCTGACACTATTAAAGCACACAAACTCCAAGTCTGACTCTTTTCCTCAAGGATCATGAATGTTATATTTATCAGTCAGATTATGAGCTCTGAAGGATGGTTTCTTAGTGGAAATACTGACCACAATTAAATAGTAAAATAAATTTCAAGGTGAAAATCTGTTGATTCTAAATATTCATTCTTTCATTTAAATTATAAATATTTATTGAAGACCTATTGTGAGCCAGATACTGGGCTGATGAAAGAAATTAGCGCAGGAGAACATTCTGAACTGATGAAACTGTTTAGATGAACATCAGATCAATAAATAGAAATGTGAATGACGTGAACAGAATTTCATTAAGCAGAGAACATTCTTCATTTAACCTTGCACTCCCTCTAGTGGTCTCTTGGTTAAAATGTGAAGCTTATATTGAATATAACAGCCCTTGAGGGGGAGGAGGAGCAAGGGCAACATACGTAACCTAAACATTTGTACCCCCATAATGTGCTGAAATAAAAAAAAATATATATATATATATATAACAGCCCACAGCATGGTAATGTTCAGTATTCTGGAACTCTGACATTCTGACTGCTTATCTGACTTTGTGAGCACTTTGATCTCTGACTGCTATGTGGAATCTCTTTCTCCCTCTCCTAGTTCTGATAATTTTATAATAGCTATCAAGATATGACCATTGATTCATTTAACAAATATTTATTGAGAACCTATCTTAAGAAGGCATTAACTAATCCTTTCAATTTAATAACTTTATTTCCCAAACATTTCGACACTCAATAAATCAACTGGTAACACCATGAGAGACACTTCCCCAAAGGGTTAAGAATTAACATTTCCCACTCATCTTTCTCCTGCCCATCCATTCTAACATTCACACTTGTTCATTCCGCAACAAACTGTTATTGAGGGTTTCCTATGTGCCAGGTAGAGTTCTAGGCAGTTAAGCTGTAGCAATGAACAAAACAGACAAAAATCCCTACCTCCATGAAGCTTATGTTGTAGTTGAGGGGGTGGGAGGGTGAGACAGAAAACAGGTATAATTAACAAGGAAATTATTTTTCAGATGATCAATAGCATGGAAAACAATAAAACAGGGAAAGGGCAATGGGAGGATTTTTAGGGCACAAATTTAAAAACGTGGTTAGGGATGGCCTCACTGAGAAAGTGTTAATTGAGCAAAGATTTCAAGGAGGTAAAGGGGCATGCTCTCGGGGAAGAGCATTCCAGGTGGTGGGAACAGCAAGGGCAAAGGCTTAGAGGTGGGAACATGCCTGGGATATTCAAGGAATGCAAGGAGTCCAGTGGCTAGAGAACAGTGAGGAAAGGAAGAGAAGAGCAGTTTTACCAGGGGAGAGGAGAAAAGGGGATATTGTGCAGGGCCTTGTAGGCCATGGTAGAGACTTTGGCTTTTACTCTGAGTAAAACAATGTAGTGTTTTGAGCAGAGGAGTGATGGGATCCCATTTATGTCTTAAAAGGATCACTCTGACTGCTGTGTGGAGAACAGACCAAAGAGGGACAAGACTAGAAGCAGGAACGTAATATCTGGGAGGCTGTTGCAATAATCCAAGAGATGATAGTGGCTCAGACTAGAGTTGTAGTGCTGAAGGTAATGAGAAGTGGTCAGATTTTGGATATATTTTGAAGGCAGAGTTGACAGTTTTTTAGGGATTGAATGTGAGGTGTGAAAGAAAGGAGTCAAGGGTGATTCCAATATGTTTGGCTTGAACAACTAGAACAGGGCTGATGTATGGGAGGGAAAGATTAGGAGCCCAGCTTTGGACATATTAAGTTTGGAATGCCAATCAGACACTCACCAACCAATCTACTCTCCCTCACCTTCTCCCACCTATCTATTCATTTACCTGCTCAAATTTGTCTGTCACAAATCCTTTAATACCCCTTTTCACATCTGCTGTCATTACCTTTGTTCATACTTTCCCAATCTCTTCCTTGATCATTGAGCATAACAGTCTGATCTTTTTCCTTTATCAGTGAGAATGGGTGGAGTGGTCCAGCTGATCTAGGGTCAGGAAGTGGTGGTGGAGGCATGGGACAGAGCCTAAGGAAGAGTATAATTCTCTCCCAGTCCTGAAGCCTGAGCTTTGAAAGTGAACGCATACCATTTTCACACCTTGGAGCTTGGCCTGGAGATGGTGCTACTGTAATCACTCCATTACCACCCAGCCCAGAATTACATTAAAGAGAGAATGCTGAGGTTGAGCTGAGAAAGCATACCTGTAATAGGATTATGACATCAAGGTCCCCACCCAACTATTTCTTGATCGACAACCTTCCCAGAGAATCAGGCTAACCATGAGGTTGCTGGAAATCTGGCACTTCTCTCATGACATAACTGATTTCTCGGCCTTAGGTAGCAGGGGCTAATTGCAGGGTACAAGATAGCTGAAATACACCAGGGAGAAAGACTGGATGAATGATCATGGAGGAGGAAGGGCACGAAGTTCAAGGAGCTGCTGATGTAGGAAGTCAGGTATTGACCAGACTCCAGGGTGCCATGGTTCGAACGACTAGCCAGGGCAATAGTGGGCTGCAAATGATTTATGCCATGAAGGGAAGAGGCCTACATGGAGGGGTGTAATGAGTTGTTATAAATGCATTCTGAGGAGTCTGGGGAGGAGGACCAATCGTATTATGTGTTAGCATAGCAGTAGAGCTGCACCCCAGTACCTGGTTAATCCATATGGCTGCAGCTGGAGAGCAGATGGCTGTGGAACTTGTAAAAAGGGGAAGATGAACAAGGCAGCAGCAGCTGGTGTGGATTGGGCTAACAGGGTAAGAGGGATCCACCACTGATTTGAAGGTGTTATAGATGTGGGAGGAGGGAAAATCTGCAGCGAAGTTCACTGGGATGATGTCCCAAGGGCCTGTAGGTTAACCTTGGTCTGTCTTTGCCTTAACTGTAGTATCACGGAGGCATACTGGAGGCTAGGTTAGACATGGGGCAAGTAAAAGACCCCTTAGACCAGGAGTTCTCAAGATGTACTGTGCATCAGAATCACCTGGGGAGGTACTCGTTAAAAAGAAATATTCTTGGGCTCCACCCCTACAGGATCTCATTCAGGAATCTATTTTAGGATTAAGATGTGGGTGGTCTGTAGATCGTATTATGAAACATGCTCCATCAGATTATATACAAAGTTTGAATAGCTGTGTCGTCCTGTTGCAGTGGTGCCCATGGATACAGGCAACCCCCAATCCTATTAGAACGGGGCACCTTGCAACACAAACCTCTGGGCTGCCCCATGATGAACCTGGATTTTTATGTTCTACACATGCATCTGCCTGTTACCTATGCTGTGGCTGGGGTAAAAGGTTGTGACATTCTTGAGCTAGAACCGGATGGGTGCAAGTCTGCCTTGGCTGTTCCAGGTTATAGTGGTTAAGCTCATGACCACGAGCTGCCTGTCTCAAAGAAGTGTCTCCCTATCTCAAAAGTGGCCTTGATCACTAAGAGCTCTCATTCTCACTTGGGGTAATTGACCTTGGTTAGGACCAACTTCCTTGAGAAGTGGGTACAGAGACAGAGATCAAAGTACCCAGGTCCTTCTGTGACAGGACAACACACTCCACCCTCACACCTGGATGTTGAAGGCGTTAGTCAACAATACAGGCCAGGCCTGGGGTAGAAGTAAACAAAGTCTTAAGCTATTGAAAGGTCATTTTTGTGTATGGGAACCAAATTCCTTTCTCTTAAGGAGAATGAATGACGGGGCAGTGAAGATGTAGAGGTGGTAGATGAATTGCCGGTGGTATCAAGGGATTACTGAAATCTTCAATCATCCCAGGGAACTTCACTTCAGAAAGGCTTACATCTTATCCAGCACTGTGTAAACTCTGGCAGAACAGAATGTAGTCCGGAAACACCATTTTCACACTTTGGGATTTGGCCTGGAGTTGGTGCTACTGTAATCACTCAATTACCACCCAGCTCAGAAATTCTGTCAAGTCACATTAAGTATATTTAACATTGCCTAGGTAGACAACTTTGGATTTAGAAGGTTCCAGATTAACAGAAAGGATTTTGGATAGTGATCACACTGAGGATGGGACAATCTTGACAAGGAAGAACTCTCTCCTTTTTATTTTCAGAAAGAGTCTCAAGGCCAATGTGGAAGAGACGGAGGATCTGATGAAACCTGCTCCAAGATGCTGTCTAAAGTTTTTGTTTTATAGAAGGCCTTGAATTTAGTCTCAGAGAGTATCTGTTCCTTTGGTAGTAAAGCAAGTCCTGGGTATCAGGGCTACCACACAGTCACTCTTGTCAATTGGGGTGGTCCCTCTGTCTCTTGGTAGGGAGTATCTTTATTTGCCTTATATGTGTGAATTAAATTCATACAGTTAGAGGGATGGGGTTGAACAGGGAATTCTCTGTGATATTTAGGGGTGGGGTAGGAGAGCATAGGGAATGCTGGTAGAAAAACTTTGAGAAAGCAAAGGATGTGAGTCTTGAGGGCAATAGTGAATGAGTAGTCTACTCTCAGGCAAGAGTGGTGTATGGACAAAGGAGAATTTTAAGTGAAGTGGGCAACACGCAATACTAGGGCTGACTTCAGCTGGACAGGCTGAAGTTGGACCTGCTGGACCAGAGACTTGCCTGAAAGGTTGCCTAAGACAGCCTGAATACAACTCAGTCTGGATATGATAAATGACTTTTAGCAAACACTATGTGCCAGGTTCTTTGATAAGGTCTTTAATGCAATTATCACATTTAATCTTTAAAACCCCATAATGTAGGTACTATTATCATCTCCAATTTACAAATGAGGACACTGAGGCACAGAGAGGTAGTAATTGATGGAGCTAGTAGTTGATAAAGCTGGGATTCCCTATGTGACACTGAACCTGTGATATATCATCTTCGCCAGTTCTATAGGAACACACCTCATATGCTAGAGACTAGGACTGGTGGTGCCATAGGGACAAAGCCTGCTTGAGCTTGTTCCTGAGCAGTTTTCTTTTCTTTTTTTCTTCTATTTACTTCTGAACTTTTTATTGGCTTCCTGCTCCCAAGGGTACCCTGCTCCTGCTGTCTCAATGCTTTAGAAGTTTGGTGTCATTGGTCTCAGATACCACTTTGCTGTCCACTATCCTATGGGTGGTGGTCTTTTGCATAGCGTGCATGGAGTTGCTGCTGTTCATGGAATCGCTGAGACCGAAGTCCTTCATGTCTTCCAGAAGGTGGCTATAGATGGAAATCTCAGCCTCCAGCTTTACCTTGATGTTCAGCAGGGCCTCGTACTCCTGGCTGCCCCTCTGCCCAAGTCTACGCCAGTTCTGACTCTGGGTGCAGCAGGACCCCATTGAGCTGCTCCATCTGCATGGTATAGCAAGCCTTCACCTCCCTCAGGCTGTTCTCCAAGCTGGCCTTCAGATTTCTCATGGAGTCCAGGTCAATCTCCTAGGACTGGACTGTACGTCTCAGCTCCGTGAGTGTCTCAGCAGCTTCAATCTTGGTGGACCATAAGGTGACTACTGCGGTGCTCTCCTCAATCTGCTGGGACCAGTATTTGTCCAGCTTCTTGGTTTTTCTGAGCCAGCTTGACATATTGGGCCCAGATGCCTGCCATGATCTTGCTGAGGCCTTGAGATTTGGGGGCATCTACCTCCATGGTCAACTCAGATCTGGCAATCTGGGCTTGTAGGCCTTTTCCTTCCTCCTCATGGTTCTTCTTCATGAAGAACAGCTCTTCCTTGAGAGCCTCAATGTCTCCAGTTGCAGCTGAGTGACACCGATGTCATCAGTGACCTTGTGGAGCCCATGGATGTTGCTCCTCACAGACTGGTGCATGGCAAGCTCTGTCTCATACTTAACTCTAAAGTCACCAGCAGCAAGATGGGCATTGTCAATCTGCAAATTATGTAGGAATTGTCCACAGAATTTGCAAAGATCGATGGTCTTGAAGTAATGCTCCCAGTCTCTGACCTGGGGGGTCCCTTCTTCTCCAGGTATTCCCAGGTTTTGCTCACCAGCCTCCAATTATGAGTCTCAGGGTGGGCAGTTTTCTGATGAAGGGGCTGGTGTCTTATGGATTAGATATGTATTGACAGAGAATGATCTGGGCTACTATGGTAAAGCCTTGTTGATTTTGTCTGGTGATGTGCCTGTTTTGCAGGTGCCAGCATGGAATGGGTATGAGTAGCAAGAGACAGGACATGCCCTCATGGAGGAAGGAGGTCTCTGCATTGGTGGGGAGGTGATGTGGCTGACACTGAATCCAGCCTCCATTTTCACACAGTTATCTATTTGTTTGTAAAGGCTGGAGCTGGGGTGATGTGGGTAGAGGAGGAAGTTTGGCTGCCTGGCTAATAAGTTACACTGTGCATGGAGCCCTTTGGGGAACTGGAACTGTCATATAATTCACTGCCATTCACTCTATCTGAGGCATAAGGAGATAGAGCTCTTGGCAATACAGCTCTAGTAGCTTTGATCCTAACTTCCAGGTGGGTAGTTACTAAGAGCTGGAGGTCTAGTTCTGCATTCTTCCTGTAAAGCTTGCCAAGACACATAGCATAGAGCTTTATGGCTCTACCATTCACTGACCCCAGGTAGAAGTCCCAGAAACCAACAGCATTCTAGGACAATAATCTCTCCCTCTCCTAGCAGGGAGACAGGTCAAAGGGGCCCAGCTGGCATAGATCCCATGGTGCTGGCTATAAGGCTGAAATATCACAGAACAAGAGGGCAAACAACAGAATTATGGGAGAAAGAAGGATGCGGTTGAACTAGAGATATGTGTCTTAAATGGCTCATCAGAATGAGATAAAGGAAGATATTGGGAGCTAAGATGCAAAAGCAAACAGGGTAAGAGACACCTGAAGAGGCTGGCGGAAGGATGAGGATGAGCCAGTCAAAGTAAACAAACAAGATGTGATCTAGACACATTCTGGAGGTCAGGAGTCACTGTCCTATATTGGGTTTTAATAATCTGGTTTACGTGGATAGGGTGAGTTCCATTTAAGGGAATCTGGATGGGGCAAGGTGACTTCCTAAGAGACTGACAACTAAAGGCAAAATCAAAGTATTCAAAGAGGTCTGTGAGCAACTGATGTAAAACAGCAGGAGTTATTTCACAGAGAAATAGAAGCCATTGGGAAGGCACTCCGCCAGTTTGCTAGCAGGCGACCCCCACAGTCCTCTGCCATACCCATCCTTGACTTCTTTCACTCTGACTTCACGAGAGGTGGTTCTCATCTGAAAGCTACTTGTCGCACTTTCTCCTGCCTCCTCTGAGACTTTGCTCCATGTCTTACCCTTCTTATATTTCAATATTTCCATTTCGGCCTGTAAATCTCTTAAAACCAACAAACCACCCATCAACCCTTACTTTCCCTTGACCACTTCCCTCCTCTTTCCTTTCTTTCTCATTCAAACCTCTGGACAGACAGAGTAGCTTTGCTTTCCTATTTCCTTAGTTCCTACCTACCCCTTAATGGTTTGAGGTGTAGTCCCATCACTCTCCAGAAAGTTCTCTGACCAAGGTCATTAATGGCTGCCTTAATTGCCAAATATGACTGACACTTTAGTACCTATCTGGATTGGCCCCTCTATAGCACATGATGCTGTTGAGAGCTCTTTTGTTCCTTAAATTCTTCTGTTCTGGGATTCCACAACCCCTTTTGATTTTGATTATGTGGCTAGCCCTGATTGTTGTTTTTCAGCTGAGTTGACTGGAGCCTCTTCTGCTTGCCCATTACCAGTTGGTGTTTCTTGGGGTTCTGGGCTCTTCTTTCTTTTTCTCCTCACTCTCTACCTTTTCCCTAAGTAATCCCATCCATTTTCATAGTTTGTACCACCGCCTGATATACTGGCAATAGACCTCGGTCTCCAGTTCCAGCTTTTACTTTCATCTCTAAATCGGGATATCCAGTCTTCCCAGGTGTTACCTCTACTGCACACCACCACTTATTCCTATTTTTTAAGGTAATAGTATAGCAGTAAGGTACCCAGGTTGAAGAATCAGATCACCTGGGTTTGAATCTCAACTTGGCCACTTAGTAACCTTCAGCAAGTCATTTAACCTTTCTGTATTTCCATGGGTAAAATAGAGATGATAATTAGTACTCACTGCTTAATGCTCTCGTGAGGACACATGAGAAAAATGCACATAAGGTAGTGCCTAGCAGATAGCTCAACATATGTTAGCTATTGTTATTAATTCCTATCTTGTTTGGGACTCCACTTAAGAAAGCCAGAAACCTGAGTCATCTTCCTCATCTTTCATCTCCTCCCACAGCCACTTAATCATGAATACTTGCTTTTTTAAATCTCTTAAAGTTGTCTCAAATCAGCCTTTGCCATTCTCCATCCCCTAATCTCATTGCTCTGCCTCAGTCAGGCCTTCACCACTTTTCAATGGGACTGCTGATACCCTAAGCGGTCTCCCTACCTCCAGCCTCTGCCTCCTTCAATCTGCCTGCTATAACTGCAAAGTTATTTTCCAACAATACAAATTTAACCATGTTACTTAACAGAATTTTTCAGTGGCTCCCCATTTCCTGCAGCAGAGTTTCTCAAAACGCATACATCAGAATCCCCCCTAGAGTTTGAAAGTATAGGTTCCTGTGTACCACTCCAAACCTACCAAATCAAGATCTCTGAGACCTAGAAATCTATATTTTTCAATTCAGTGATTCTGATATACATGAAGCCCTTTGTGACCCATTTCCTATGTTTCTACCTCATCTTCTGCCATTATCCACTTTATACGTTAACCTTCCAGTGACAGAGAGCTACACTTAGTCCTCACATTTACCAAGCTATTTTATGTTGCTCTGCTTTTTGTTTTACATTGCTTTTTTTTTTATTTTTTTGACACAGAGTCTGTCTGTCACCCAGGCTAGAGTGCAGTAGTGTCACTGCAGCTCACTGCAACCTCAAACTCCTGGGCTCAAGCGGTCCTCCTGCCTCAGCCTCCCAAGTAGCTGGGACTTACAAGCGTGTGCCACCATGCCCGGCTACTTTTTCTATTATTTGTAGAGATGGGGTCTCGCTCTTGCTCAGGCTGGTTTTGAACTCCTGATCTCAAGGGATCCTCCCTCTTTGGCCTCCCAGACTGCTAGGATTATAGGTGTGAGCCACCACAACTGCTCTGCTTTTTAAATTTTACATCGCTCTGCTTTTGTGCATGCTGTTGTGGCCTTCTGAAATACCCGTCCCCCGCCACCTCCTTGTCTCCCTGACACATCCCTTTTCATCCATTGAAGTCTTGTTCATCATCACCTCCTTAATGATAAATCTTATTTCACTTCTCTACAGCACTATTTCTCAACCATTTTTTCATTATCATGTCCCAACTCCACTGAAGGAGCATTTTTAAACAATGAGGAGCCTTTTCCTCATCGACCCCCACCATGAAATTTTAATATTGCAGATTACTGTACATCTGTTTATGTGCTGTGGTCCTTTGGAGGACTATAAATCACTATAACATCTAAGTTTTTTCACCCCACCCCAAGAATCAATTTTTGCTCCTTTAGGGCAATGTCACTCCTGCTGCCAATGCATGCTCTATGGTGTCACACGCTGCTATTCAAACTGGTTTTCTTGAGGTTCATCCTCAGTCTCTGTGATGTCTTTTCTGATTCTCTTTGTCTCTTTGACCATGCCTTCTCAAGACTCCTTTGTAGGCTTTTCTTCTTCCATCTGCCCTTTAAACACTGGCATTCCATAAGGCTCAGTATTTTTTTCCCTTATTATTCCACACATGCTTTCTAGGTGATTTTATCTATTTCCATAGTTTTAATTACAACCTATAATGCTGTTGACTCCCAAATCCATATCTTCAGTGAAGATGATTCTCCTGAGCTCCACCCTCTTGCTGTTCTAAGCATGGTCCACAGACTGGCAGCATGTGGTACCACCTGGGAGTTTGCTAGAAATGCAGATTCCCAGGTCCCATCCAGCCCTCCTGAATCAGAATCTGCATTTAAACAAGATCCTCAGCTATTTCATATGCACATCAAAGGTAGAGAAGCCCTGGGCTGGACCCTATTATCAGCTCTCTAATAGACATCTTCAACTAGATGTTCCACAAGCACATCAATCCTCAGCCCCTATGCTTCTTAGGTAATGGTAACACAATTTATTCAGTCTTCTACACAAGAAATCTCGACCACGCCTTCTTTATCATTTATATCTAATTGGTCACAATTCCTATTGATTCTATCTGCCAAATAGGTCTTGAATTTATTTCTTCTTCTATGCTCATCACCACTGCTTTAATCTCCTCCTGGGGAGATTATCACAGTAAGGCCCTAACAGATTTCTCTATCGACAGTCTCTCTCCCCGATTGAGCTGCCAACTGTTGCTAGAGTCATATTCCTAAAACACAAATCTAACAGTGTTATTTCCTCCTGGCTAAAAATTCCTTCAGTGACTCCTCACTAAGTCCAAAGTTCTTAACCTGGGATCCATACACACGGGCTTCAGGAGATCCTTATACTTTCCGAAATTATAAGGAAAAATTTGTGTATGTACATTTCTCAGGACAGTGTAAATAGTTTTCATCAGATTTTCAGAGGGGTCCATGACCAAAAAAGGTTAAAACCAGTGACCTAAAGGATCAAGTCCAAGCCATTTAGCTTGGCATATAAGGATCCTTCACACCTCTCCAACCTCACTTCTGGCCACTTGCCTATAGCAGCTTGTGGTTCCAGCTTTAATGATGGATGTGCACGTCCCCCCTTCCCCTGCATCTTTCACACCTCTGTGCCTCTGCACGTGCTGTTCCTGGAACAAGCCTGAGGATACACACACAACTAGTAAGTTGTGGAGCCTGGATTTACATGTAGGTTTTACTTCAAAGTTCACAGTTATTCCACTCTACAATGGCTTGACACTTTACATTGTGACCTAGTACACACAAATACACATGCACACACACAAATATCCCATAAAAAGTTTCATGAAATCCACCTTGATATGAAAAAATGTTGGTTGTGTCCACTAAATTGATATAATGTTCCATTAATGAGTTGCAGCCCTCTGTTTGAAAAACACTGCACTAGACCTTTGCTGATACATGGAGTTTTCACTACTGAGAATTTATTGTCTTAGCCCCAATACTAAGGTTTTGAGGTTTCCTAAGGATACAAAAGCTGTTGCGATATGAAAGTGGATACTAATGAACTGACCATTTATATCAATCCCTGCTCAAACAACTCACTCCTTAAAACAATAGCATCTGGCCGGGTGCGGTGGCTCACACTGGTAATCCTAGCTCCCTGGGAGGCTGGAGGCTGAGGCGGGTGGATTGTTTGAGCTCAGGAGTTTGAAACCAGCCTGAGCAAGAGGGAGACCCCATCTCTACTAAAAATAGAAAGAAATTAATTGGACAACTACAAATATATAGAAAAAATTAGCCGGGCACGGTGGCGCATGCTTGTAGTCCCAGCTACTCAGGAGGCTGAGGCAGAAGGATTTCTTGAGCCCAGGGGTTTGAGGTTGCTGTGAGCTAGGCTGACGCCACGGCACTCTAGCCCAGGCAACACAGTGAGACTGTGTCTCAAAAAAAAAAAAAAAAAAAATACTGATGTATTTTTAATTTTAACCTTATATAAGAATTTTTATCACTTAGGCTTAAACTTATCAAAACCAAACTATTTCCCTATATTTCATAACTAAGAATTCAAGAACATTAGCTGAATGGCACCATTTTACTTTCTTGCATATATGTTTTCTTTGCTTTTAAAACATGAGGGTTTTTACTTTAAAATAAAATTATACATTCCACAGACTTAGCATATATATATATGTATGTGGATGTCAACTTCTATCCCACTCCTGTGTTTCATCCATACCTTCTGTAAGTAACAATTAAAAGACATAAAAGTAAAAATTTAAGTATAAATTTCCTTAGTAATATGGATCCTAGATTAATTTTTCCAAGAAGCCCAAAGAGGGATACATTTCTTAGACACTTATAGTTTACTATTTATTTAAAGGTTTTCTTTAAATTGGCAATTTTTTAAAAAATTAAAATACACTTGGTTAAACTAAAACTTCTCATCACTATCCCAATGAAGTTGGACCCTTACCTTACACTAGATAAAAAAATTAACTTGAAATATTTCATAGACCTAAATGTAAGAGCTAAAACTATAAAAAAACCTTAGAAGAAAACATAGGTGCAAATCTTTGAGATTTTAGGTTAGGCAATGGTTAGAACATGAGTGAAAAAAGAAAATATGGATAAGTTAAACTTCATCAAAAATAAAAAACTTTGTGCCACATAGGATACACTATCAAGAAAGTAAAAAGACATCCAACAGAATGGAAGAAAATATTCGCAAATTCTATCCGATAAGGAACTTATCAAATACACTGCTGATGGGAATGTAAAATGGTGCAGCCACTTTGGAAAACAATTTGCAATTCGTTAGGATGTTAAACATAGTCATCATATGACCCAATAATTCCACTCCTAGGTATATACCCAAAAGAAATGAAAATGCATCCACACAAAAACTTGTACATCAAAGTTCACAGCAGCATTTTTCATAATAGCCAAAAAGTAGAAACCACCCACCTGTCCATCAATTAATGAATGGATAGTCAGAATGTGGTATATCCATGCAATTGAATGTTACTCATCAATTAAAAGCAATGAAGTATTGCAAAATACTACAACATATATGAACCTTGAAAATACTATGCTAAGTGAAAGAAGCCAGTCACTAAAGACCATGTATTGCATAATTCCATTTATGTGAAATTCTTAGAATAGTCAAATATATGGAGACAGAAAGATTAATGGTTGCCAGGGTCTTGGGTGGGGGAGGAAGGAATAGTGCTTGTTAATGAGTAAGAGATTTCTTTTTAGAGTGATGAAAATATTCTAAAATTATATATTGGTGATCGTTATACAACTCTGAATATAATAAATGTACTGATTATACTAGAAACTACTGAATTGTTCACTTTAGAAGGGTTAATGCATTGGTGTGTAAACACAGATGTTTGTCCTGAAGTACCTGTTTACCCTTTCTGACGTTCATACCATGCTTTGAAAAAAGTTGCTTTAGAAAACATGTGAATCTTGGAATTCAGTGTGTATGAAGATAACCTTAAAATATTTTTCCTCTTGGTAGATGATCAAGTTTTTTTTGGCCTAGTGATAAGTGGTGAATTGAAGGGAAAGATGGTTAAATAGCAGAGCTGACTAGATAGATGCCTTGGAGAGTCAGCATTTATAATATGTGCAGCTTTAGAAGGATACATTTGGCTTGGTATAATGACTTTTAATTCTTAACTCTCTTGAACTGTACCATATTATTCCTGCTTCATCCAAATGCTGGGGAGATTCCAAACTTTCAATTCCTTCATTCTGACGCTCTGAGTCACAAATATAAAACGTTTCAAACGGTTGTAGCATCTTTGGAAAATGTATAGTTACAACATAAATCGATCTAAAATCAGTAGCTTAATCTTCAATAACAAACACTGTTTTTGCTCCATTGACCTGCCTACTGAAAAAATGAGTGAAGGTGAGTGAGGAAAAAGTTGGAGGAAAATAACACTTTTAAATCAATAAAGTTTTTCTTATTTGGGCAGGGAATAAGAGAAGGGCATTTAACTTCCCCTTAGCTCAAAAAGTCCCAGGAATGTCAGGGCCAGGTTTCTGGAGTACACTTGAAAGATTAAAGTGTTTATATTTATACAACTCATAATATTTCAGGAGCTAATAGTAATCAGTTAGAGGCTGTGACCGTTGTACAAGTGATAATTGTTGCAATCTTCTGATTATAGTAAAATAAATAGTGAATTCATGCAAGTATTAGAAACCGTAATTAAAATAAAGCTTCATTTGGAACCCAAATAATTACTTCTAATGTTTTTATTTTTTACCCTCTTTCATTCATTTATTTATTCAGAAAATATTTGAGTTGTTACACAGTGCATGTCGCTATGCCAAATGACTCACATTTGTGCTTTCATAAAATGCATTTATGAAATATTTTATAAAAGTCATTAGTGTCTGATGCAAGAAACCACCCTATAAATCTAACTACCATTATCTAAACGTCGGGAAATATTTTCTTACTCAGATGATTTAACAAATGTCACATGATAATGTAAAGCTACCTAATTTGGGTGAGCAATGGAATATCACACGCTACAGTGTTTTTTGAGCTGAAACAAGTTTGCCCTTTGGGTATACCCTTTTCCTTTAAGCCTGAGTTCATCACCAGCTCATTTTAAAGTCCATTTAGTACCTTGAGCAAAGAGAACAATTTTGTTTACCAACCAAGCGGTAGAGCCCAAAATCTTTACAGAATCCCAAAGCTCATTCTCAAAGAAATTTTAAATTTGCATGTGATATTAGTTCCTAGACTATCTGAAAAGGGAAGCTTTTGAGTCAGGCATATGATTTAAGTGTGGTGCTCTTTCTAGATATTTTAAAAATACATTTATGTATTTATTTTTAAGGGATAATATACATGTAATTAAAGAGCACAGACTGCATTAATTTTAAGTGTACAGCTGATGATCTTTACATTTGTACACATCTTGTAACACATTCAGGTTAAGATATTCCCATCTCCCCTTATATTCTAGTCATTTAAAAATTACTTATTTCTGGCCGGGCGTGGTGGCTCACGTCTATAATCCTAGCAATCTGGGAGGCTGAGGCGGGTGGATTGTTTGAGCTCAGGAGTTCCAGACCAGCCTGAGCAAGAGCGAGACCTCATCTCTACTGTGAACTAAAATAAAATTTTAAGGCTGACTCCCCACCAGCTGACTAAATGGACCCCCTCGTGGCCAAAGGAATATCCTAAAACTAAATTGCCTGCCAGGAGGAAGGTCAGACATGCCTTATCATATCCCCCTCCCTTCTTGGGGACATCCTTTGTAACCCATTAACAAGCCTAAGGGTATTGAGGACTAAACTCTGATCTTTTTCTTTTGCTCGAAATTCCTTCCTAAGGAGGCCAGATAAGTCATACCTACAAATGATAAAATCTCAGTAAACAGGTTTTTCATGAGTTGTTTACTTCCCAACCTGATTTTGGTATAACATCATGTAATAGATAAAAGACCCTCAAACATTCCTTTCAGCTAGCATCATGTAATAGATTTAAAAAAAACCCTCAAACATTCCTTTCATCTGATTCCTGGTCTTTTGGACGAAACCTAACTCTTTCAGCCAATGGTCAACTAATAAATCCCTAAATCCACCTATGATTTGTAAGCCCCCACTTTGAGATGTCCGGCCTTTTTGGGCCAAACCAATGTATGCTTCCCATGTATTGATTTATGACTTTACCTGTAACCCCTGTCTCTCTGAAATGTATAAAACCAAACTGTAACCCAGCCACACTGAGTCCACTGCTCAAGATCTCTTGGGTGTGGCTACGTACGGGTCATGGTCCTCAAATTTGGCTCAGAGTAAATCTCTTAAGAATTACTTTACAGAGTTTGGTCTTTTTTCCGTTGACACTACTAAAAAAAAAAAATAGAAAGAAATTATCTGGACAACTAAAAATATATAGAAAAAATTAGCCAGGAGCTGGGCATGGTGGCGCATGCCTGTAGTCCCAGCTACTCTGGAGGCTGAAGCAGTAGGATTGCTGGAGCCCAGGAGTTTGAGGTTGCTGTGAGCTAGGCTAACGCCATGACACTCACTCTAGTCAGGGCAACAGAGTGAGGCTTTGCCTCAAAAAAAAATAAAATAAATAAAATTAAAAAATGTAAACAAACTAAACAACCACCTTAAAAACTAGAAAACCAACATAATAAACACAACAATTAAGTTAAAAGAAGAGATTAATAAAATAGAAAACATATAAGAATAACATTTATTGGGTGTCGGGCAGGTGGGAGAGGGGAGGAGGGAATGGGTATATACATACATAATGAGTGTGATGTGCGCCATCTGGGGGATGGACACACTTGCAGCTCTGACTCGGGTGGGGCAAGGGCAACATGCGTAACTTAAACATCTGTACCCCCATAATATGCTGAAATAATAAAAAAAAAAAAAAGAAAGAAAAATTAGCCGGGCATCATGGCACGTGTCTGTAATCCCAGCTACTTGGGAGGCTGAGGCAGGAGGATCGCTTCAGCCAGGCAGTTTGAGGTTGCAGTGAGCTATGATGGTGCCACTGCACTCTAGCCTGGGTGGCAGAGTGAGACTCTGTCTCAAAATAAAACAAAACAAAACTACCATGGGTGACTTGTATAATGCTGAAGTCAAGGCTGTAAGTGTACCTGTCACCTGAAGAGTGTACATTGTACCTGATAGGTAATTTTTCATCCCTTGACCCTTCCTTCCCTCCCACCTTCTTAGTTTACAATGTCCACTTTCTTTATTTATTAACTGGAATATTTCTATAATAAAAACATTTTCTCACAAAAAAATAAATAAAAATAAAATAAAATAGAAAACAAGGAAATCACTACATCATAAAACCAAGAGCTGGTTCTCTAAGAACACCTAAAATACAGAAATCTGTGACAAGTCTGTTCAAGAAAAGAATGACAGATAAACAGACGTGTATTAGAAATGACTATGGTGATATATAATAACAGATGTAGAAAATATTTTTAAGAGAATGTTACTTATAATTTCAAACCAAATATGGAAATATAGATGAAATAACAATATTCTAAGAAATATAAATTAATATAAATTATCAAAACTGAGTTAAAGAGGAAGAAATTGAAAAGATAATTTAAGAGTTATTTTCCCAAAGCCAACATGCACATATATTTTGAGAGGAGATTTCCAATAAACCTTTAAAAAACATAATTTCTATTTATTGTAGCTAGCCCCCTACTTAGGTTAGGGAATAAAAGAATAAAACAATAAAATAAAAAAGCAGAAATAAATCACGTATTCTGATTCTAATTCTCTCTAGCCCACCTGCATACACCAATCGAATCCTTATTCCCTTATTGTAATGTTGTGAAAAAAAGTAATGTAGAGTTGAATTCAATGCACATTTAATTTATGCAACTTTTTTCTATACTCATTTGCATTTTTCATATGGCCCCTAAACCACAGGGATCCACTCCAGCAGCACCAGTAGTAGTAGGTTCCCCTTAATCTCCCACCCTTTGTACTTGGGTGAATACTCTTAGGTACAAGTAATCATGTTAGTAATAATGCTAGGTCATGGCTTTTAGACAGTATCGCAGACACATTTTGATTAACTCCGTGGCTGCTACTTTTTAAGCAAACTAGGTTGGTCTTAAAGTGTCATCCCCAACAAACTGGATGTACCTACCCAATCGAGAGAAAACAGGAGCGCCACCCCTGAGTTGAGCTTAATCCATCTCCACTTTATTCCCCACAGCTCTTGCCTTCAGATGTGAGTTCCACTACTCATAGGACCAAACCGACTCCACTAAAGTATCTAATTAGCTTATTTAGCTGTAAAGCTCGTTCATAAGAAGGGATCTACTTCTTATATGCTCATTTCTATTATCTTGCTTAGTTTAACCACACTACCTACAGTTTCTAAACACTTACCTCTCCTTTCCTAATCTCAAAAAGCAAAATAATCACAACTGGAACATGAAAATCTTTTATACTGCTCCTGACCACTGAAATCAACAATTAACAAAAGATTACGAGTGCATCTAAAAGAATGGATTAACAGATAGGAAAATCATGCAGAGCAGGAGAGGTTAGATTATAGGACAGAAAGAAAGAAAAGGGGTGGAGGGAGTAAGAAAGCTAAGACTGACTACAGACTGATCTCATAAACACAAATGAACGTCTAAAAAGTATCGGTAATGTATTCCAGAAGATTAAAATATATCATTGGCAACTTGTTATGACCTATTCATGAATGCAAAAATAGTTCAACATTAGGAATCACATAAGTAATTAATTCCATTTCTGGATAAATGAATTCATTTATTAAACAAGTATTGTCTGGCATTAAACTAAGTTATGTTTTACTCACATTAACTCTGGCCTTATAGTAATTTTCAAAAATGTAAAAAAAAAAAAAATGCCACTCTTCTTGCTAAGCTATTTTTTGTGCTGGTAAATATAATTATTTGTCATTTTACATATTTTTAACATATGGGTTATTTATGGTAACATGTAATGGGCTTCTTATTGTCATTTTAAATGGATGTTAAATTTAACCATTTCTCAATTTTAATTTCTAATACTGTCTCTCTCTCTCCATATATATGTATTTGTGTGTGTGTGTGTGTGTGTGTGTGTGTGTGTATATATATCTCCTATATAAAAACCATTCTTTGGATTTCTCAATAACTGTGGAGTCTGAGACCCAAAAGTTTGAGAAATGCTGCTGAACAGTATATTATGGGAATATACCACATTTATTCATTTCTTCTACGACTAGTAGACATGTGGGTTGTTTCTAGTCTGGGACTATAACAAATAAGGATGCTATGAATATTCCTGTCCATGTCTTTTTGTATACATTATGCATCCACCTCTGCTGAGTTCATACCTAGGAGTAGAATTGCTGGGCCACAGGGCATGTTTACACATAGTTTTAATAGACGCTGTTTTACAAAGTGGTTACTGAGCATTTGAAATGTGGTTAGTCAAACTGAGATGGAATTAGTGTAACACTTACACCGGATTTTGAGGAATTAGTATGAAAAACACAAAACAATGTCTCATTAATAATTATTTTCTATTCACTACCTGTTGAAATGACATTATTTCAGATATAGTGAATTAAATATATTAACATTAATTTCACATTTCTTTTTCTTTTTTTTTTTACATGGCTACTAGAAAATTTAAAACTACATACATGATTTACATTTGAGGCTCACATTATATATCCAAGATGCATCTAAAAAGGGTACCTAGTTTTAAGGAACCAGGAAAGACTCCCCAAACGAGGCAGCATCTAAAGGAAAGCCAAAGGAAAAGCAGGAGTAAGCCTAGTGAAGAAAGTGGTGGAAGAAGAAAGATAAATGTCAGGCAGAGGAACAGTGTGCAAAGGCCAGGAGACACAAAGTTCAGTATGACAGAAACATGCTACAGGGGAGAAGGAAGGTCAGTGGTGAAGGGGAGTGACAAGAGATGAGGCAGAAAGGTTAAAAGTAACCCATGAAGGCTCCAGTAAGTTATGTTTGTATTTTAAGAACAGAGAACTACTGTTGGGTTTTAAGCAAAAAGTACACAATCATATCTATACTTTAGTAAAAAGTGAAAGATTTATTCAATCTGAAATCAGAGTATCAGATCTGAACTTTGGAAAAGTTACTGTGGCTGCTGCTATGTGTTATATGACTGAATTGGAACATGAGTAGAACCAAGACTAGTTGGGGGCTGTTATAACAATAGGGACAAAAAATAATGGGCTCTACATGAAGAGAACAGCAGTAGAGACACAGGAACCTTAAGCAAGATTACTACTCTCAAGCTTCAGTTTCTTCTAATACTACCCACCCCGCAGAGACATTCTGAGGATTAATCATAGCATCCTTTGGTAAAGGTGTTCTGCATTTTAACTATTAGTAAAAGGTTTTGGTGTTATTAGAACAGGCGATAATAATTTCAAGAAACTGAATTCTATCACAGAATATACCAAATACAAAGAGTCATCTTATATTTTCTCCAACATACATAAAACCTAAAAGATGCTTTAACTATTAATAAAATTAAGTCAGATAATAAAAGGCTTATTCTCTTTCTTATATTTGAAAAGGTAAATTCCAACTACTAAACATCCTACTGTGCTCCATTTAATCCTAATATTAAAAGATTACCATCATTTTTCATTTCTCTATAAACTAAAATGTAAGTCTATTAAGGAGAGGTAACAAGTTAGACTCATTGAATAGTAAGGACATGAGCATAAAACAATTTCACATCTTCATCATACTGACACTAGGACAGTTTAAGAAGAAAATTACAGAACACTAGAGAAAACTGTTTTTTTTATTTACTTTCAAGTTTCTGGATCTACTAAAGTTATACCTTCTATAAAAAAGCTACACAATTCAGAAAAAAGGGGTAAAAACTCCATTTTTTCCAAATATGTTCACTAATTTTTCAATGTGTTCTTGACTCTTCCAAAGACAGAAGGCAATCTCTATTGATCACTTGATCTCTATTGATCATAGAGCACTTATGTTGGGCAAACAGGTGTTTGAAATCTAGCTTTTGCTTCTAGTCTGAAATACTCTCAAAACATTGTAAAAAGTTATGTTCAATACTTATCTCATTGACAAAAATGACTGCCCTTAGAACTGAGTTCTCTAAAGAATCTTCTTTTCTCCCCTTATAAGTTCTCATCCGTTCTCGTTATGTTGTACAACTATTCACCACATCATCTATTTTTGCCCTGAGTGTTCTTAGCCTTCTCTATTCTAGATTAAATTATAGAAACTTAACTTCCTGAGGGTCCAAACTGTTCTACTGAATTGAGAAAAAAGAAATCACTCTCAACTTCTCATTCCTCCTCTTCACTGATGATCTCATGTCATATTACTTTGAGAAAATACGAACAATCAGATGTCACTTCCTTCCCACCCCAAAACCTACAGACCTAAATACACCAATATTTTCCTCTTTCCCTCTTGTGACAAGAAAAGTACTTCTTTTTTGTCTATTTAAAGGACAATTTATGTTCTTCTATCTCCACTGCTACTACCTTGGTCCAAGATCCTGTGTCTCTCACCTGCATTACAGCCAAAATATCCCAATTGATCATTCCATAGCTACTCTTGCCCACTTCACAGCAATAATCAACATAGTGGCAAAAGTGAAGGTCTCAAAACATAAATCACATTATGTCATGTCTTAAATCCCTTCAATAGTTATAATTACAATAAAACCCAAACTCTTTACCACAGATTCTAAAGTCCTGAGTTCTGCCTATCACTCTAACCTCACCTTGTCACTCTCCCTATGACAACTGTGCTGATTTCACTGACTCATTTACCTGCAACATACCAGTTATTTAGTTCATATCAACTCATCCCTGATTCTTTGCCTTTCGTGTGTTGTTCCTACAGGCAAACAAAGCTCTCTTATTCCAACTGTAACATGGTTAGCTATCCATCAGATCTTATAAATGTCCCCTCCTCGAAGAATTCTTCCCCTGATTGCTCTATTATTCACTATCTCTGCCCCCTGTTCATTTCTGTTAGAGCACTTATTACAACTTACTCGCTGGACTTTAAGCTTCATTAGGGCAGAAACTGTCCATAAAGTTGTAACTAACACAGTGCCAGAATAAGGAAGTACTCAACAAATATTTGCTAATGAATTAATAAGTGAAGAGACAGACAGGATTAGGTTGCAATTGTGAGTCTACTACTTTCTAGTGGTTTGATAAGTCACACTGTCTCTGAGCTTCAATTTTCTCATTCATAAAAAAAGAATACCTTATAGGATTGCTAAATTAGATCCACTAAAGATTAACTGGTAATGAATAAAGATCAAGTACAATACCTGTAACTTAATAAATGCTATAAGCTTATTTAATAAATGTTAGTTTCCTTTCCTCCTTTCTACAGCTTATACAGCGAGAATTCCCTAAGCTAATTCAGTATAGAAACTAAATATATTGTTTGAATCTACTTAAAAAGAAGATACTCTGATGACATGTACCTGAACAGATAGATTGGTAACTTGTATTTGCAAGATCTAATCCTAAATTTTAGAATATGGGAATAAGAAGTATACATCTATTGCCCATCTCTTTCAAAAAGGAAGGGGCAGGTGGTGAGGAGAAAAGAAGGAGAAACAGAAGGGAAAGGTATCCTTAGAAATTAGAGATCATCAATTCAACTTCAATTCCTAAATTTAGAATAACCTTCCTTTACGTATAAGGACTTGCAGCAAGAATAGGATTAATACTCATTCTAAAATTCTGAAAGCAAAACATTTTCTATTTACTTAGATCTATATAAATCTCATCTACATTTAATATATTTTTTACTTAACTTTCATTCTTGAAATGTAGTATCACTGGTAAAATGTACCAAAACAACAACAACAACAAAAACCAAACCAAAAACCAACAACATCTCAGATCAGAAACACAAAAGTTCTCCTTGTTGCCTTAAGTTTTTCATAAGCTTTTAATTATTTAACCACAAAAATAAATCTTAACATTTTCTTTAACTTCTGCTCACTTTTTAGCCTAACATCCCTCTTATGTTCTTCAAATGAGATTTTATTTTCTAGAAATCTTCTAAATTATTTACTGTACATCATTCAAATCTCCTTCATACTCTTTCTGGAATACAGCTTATCCCTCTAAAAGTGGTCATTTAACACTTTCTGAACTCAAAGAGAGGTTTACATTAAGCAATTAATTGAGTTTTATTCAACGTATTTTATGTAATCAAGCTTGACTTTTTCGGAAGTAACTGGTATCTGATTTAGATTTTTTTTCATGTTCCAGTTACTTCTACAACCTTTCTAAAATTGGAACTTCTAGTCTACCTTTAAACTGGAAGTTTATAAAGTGCTACTGAATGTTCCATAAAATTCATAGGAAAAGATTCATCCATTAGATACATGCAAGAGTAAAAAGAGCATTTTATGCTACCACATCTAGAACAGTACTGTGCACAGTAAAGGCTCTTGACTGTAATAAGCTGAAAACAGTTTTAAAATGAGTTTTATCACAAATCAGTCAGAATATGCCAGGAAGAGTTCCTAGTGCTACCAAATGCTCTAGCAGCAAGTAAACAAAAACTAACCATCTTCAATTCTTCAAGACTATTATGAAATGATATACGAATACAACAAACATTCTAAATTATATTTTAAGGCTTCATTTAGGGCAGTATTTTTCAAACTAAGAACTGCAATCTATTAGAGAGTCCAAAATTAATTTACTGAGTCCAGACCAGCAAAGAAAGAAAGAAAGGGTAAGAGGGAGGAAAAATAAATAGAAGATACGTGAGTGTACCACATGTAGTAAGGGTGAATACCATTCCATGAACTTTGTTTTTTTCTCTATGTATATAGTACCCAGAGCAATGTGTATTTTAAGGGTGAGTTTGAGTCAAAGAAAACACTGATCTGGAAGACAGACAGAAGTGGACAGGATAACGGAATGAAACTATCAGAATTATCAAACTGTGGTTTGGGAGGTGAGCAAGACTAACAGCTTCTATTAACTAGGAGACAGAGGTTTTGAAAACTTCTGTACATTTGTAAAAGCCAGACTTCCCTAAGTGAAAAATGACAAAGCACTTCTCCTCTTACAGTAGGCCTAGGACAATGTCTAGCAAAGCTTTTATTGCCACCACTAATGTTCTTATCCCTTCAAACTTCTCAAGGCAGAAGTCAACCTTTACTTTCTCCTCCTAACTCTTAGGCATGTTGAATGCAGTTAAGATACAGCAGCCTCTAAACAATAGTTAGTGGTCCTCCAGAAAACATTAACTGTATTCTGTAACGCAATTTAAAATTTCAAATAAGATTCTCATTCAGTAACTTGGAACTACAATAGTCACACACCACAGTTCACTAAAATGGTCATGTGAAGAGAATGAACACCAAAATAATTAGATTTTTTTTTTAAAAAAGGTATATAAAAGGTTTCAGAGATTCAAAACACATCTTGGAGTCATTTAATTTTGCAGTTAATAGACAAGAAAGAGTAGCTCTGTGAGGAATTAGTATTGGTATTCTCTACTGGCCAATCAATCTGTTTCTCTATATTAAGAATGATTCTGAATATTCACCTGCTGTAACAGAGCTTTCTAATTATTTTTGAAGCCATTAAAAAATACATCTTGACTGTGAAGGGCACAGTTTCATAAATTACAGCTAATATTTGTTCTAAGAAGCTCAAGGTTATAAGCTATTTCTCAGGACGTATCAACCATACATTACAACTACTACATACTCAAGTTACCCAAATTCCAGTACTGTTACAGAACCACATCCCCCTATATTATTGTTATAGCTTTTTTTCACTAATATAAACCCACATATGGTTAGAGAAACACAATAGGACACAAAAATGCAGTTGTAAAGATTTCCCTAGTTGCAGGGTGAAGAGTTCCTTTAATCTCTGCTGATATAGTTTAACGTTCTGTCTGGCTCACTACCTCCTTTTTTCTTATACTTTGAAACTTGTTGTGCCTTGAGACATCAACCTTGGCATAATCACCTAATAGTTTTATAATCTGGGCCCATGCTGTTGGAAAAAGGACTTTCAGTCTTTGCTTACTAACAATTCCTAAGTGAACACAAATTCCCAAAAGATAAATTTGATAAGCACCTACCAGAAAATCACTTTGTGTACAAGTACAAAAGAACGCACCAAGCAAATTATTGGGTTCATAGCCTCTTACCCTTAGAGGCAAAAGACTTTTAGTTCAAACACTAATGACATAGGATTTAATGAAAGAAGAGCCCATTTATTTACCTATTCTGATCAGACATCACAGAAATTCAACTCTGATTAGAAGACAAAGCTAGACAATCCTAATCACCCTAAATTAAAGATGCCTCTCACTTTCTTCTCTCTCGGGCCATTTTACACCAAACCTAGAGCAGAACTGTACCTATCTTCAGGCTAGAAGAAACAATGTAATAGCTTATTGATCTCTGGTGTAGACCCAAACCCACAAGTCATCAGGCAAGCAGGAATCACAGCTACTTGATGCAAGTAACAATCAAAGTCATGCACTGGGTTTTATGGTCACACACAAGCACACCATTGGCAATTACCACATCAAATATGGACCAAACCACTGTCCTCCCCAAAACAAAAATAATAATAATCAGGTAAAGGAGCAACACATCCTGAATTACACAAAAGACTACTATTTCTTGGCTGTCAGTAAATGCCAATTTAAGTTCATTAAATTCTTCATTTAGTGACATTTCTCAGGTTTTAAAAGCTACCACCACATTCGATTCCACAGATACATGCTTTTAAAACAGATAATACTTGCTGATGAATTACATGTTGACTGAATCTTGTCACCACCACCATTATATTAATACTAGTTGAATCAGTGTTTGTGGCAAATGACTTAGACTTTTTATAAGTAAAATTTACCAAAGAATGGTAAGTTCTAATTATTTCCTTCTGGAGAAATCAAAGCAACACTCCAAAAAGGAAAGGTTAACTGTGTTCTCTGAAATACCTATTCAACGTGTTTAACTGATGAACTAAGAACGGTGAAGTCAGAAATGGAACTAAATTCTCTCAAGAAATGACTGTTCTGTCCAATTAATTCCATTTGGCTCTTGTTCTGACCCCAAGGCAATATAAAGCTTAGTCCTCTCACGTAGTATTCAGCCTTCTCTTAACCTGAAAGGAGTTATTTCTAACCCAATCCACCGACTGGAATAAAGCAACAGTGACAACAGCAGCGGACGACGATGGGTGAAATGACAACTAAGCTAAGAGTCAGGACAGACATGCACAACCTATTTGGGAGAGATTGAGGTGGGGCTGGAAACTATTTTCTGGCCTTCTCCCGCGAGCTGCTCCAGGGGAACCAACAGGATCCTGCATGCCCGGAATCAACAGAGTCTGGCCCCGAGGTTGAGGGGTGGGGAGGAAGCAGCGGGGTGCTTTTTCGGGGAATGGGGTAAGAGAGGGATTGGTGTGGTGGGAATTTCATTGTGGCGAGAACTTCCGAACCCCAAAGGGTAGGAGGTGGCAGGACCGTCCCGGCAGCGGCGGGGGCGACCTCCCCTTCTTTCTCACACAGTCACACATCTTTGTGTGCATGGATTGTGCAAGGAGCTATGAGTCCTCGAGGAGCCGGCCACTGGGGCCCTCGAGCCCAGCTCGGGAAGTCCGCCCGCCCCCCCTCGCTCCACCAGGGCCCTCCCAGCCGGGACCCCCAGCCTCTCTCCAACACCCCGAGGGTCTGGGGTGGGCGAGCGGACGAAAGCATCTCCGTACGGGGACACCCCTTCTGCCGCATCCACCCCTGGCGAGGTCTTTGTCCCGCCGGCCGCCAGGGTCTCCCCCGGCTCTCTAGAGGAGCCCCCGTCCTGGAGGCCTCGGGGCGCCGGTCGCCCCAGCTTTGTTCGGTCAACGGGGCGCAGGAACGCGGACACTCACCGTACACCCCAGCCAGGAAAAGCAAGAGCAACGCAGACCTCCACCGCGGAGACTCTTTTGTGCTCCAGCGACGGGCCATAACCACGGCAGATGGAGAGAGAGAAGAGATGGAAGAGGAGGGGGAGGAGGAACTGGGGCTAGACGCCGTCGCCGCCGCCGCCGCCAAGCCCCCGGCTGCTCCCTGCGCTCTCCGCGGCGGCGGGAGGGGGAGGGGAGGGGCCGCCACTCGGGCGCGCTTCCTCCCTCCGGCCCTCGCTCAGCCGCTCGCCCGCTCCCACCTCGGGCGGCGCGAGAGCCCCAGGCGGGGCAGCCCGCGCGAGGCAAGGGCAGGCGGCGCGCGCGCCGGCCCTGAAGCGAGGGGTTGGCGAACGCGGGACTCCGGCCTCACGCCGCACAAGCTGGCCGGCGCCGCCACCCGCCAGACTGAGCGCGCGCTCATCCGTGCGATCGGCAATCCCCTGGCCCGCCTTCCTAGGTTCCCGCCCCGCGCTCCGCTGGACTTTCCCAGTCTCGGGGCCGATTTCCCCGCTACTGGAGCCCCAGGAGCAAGACAGTGCCAATCGATGAGCGAGCGCGCGAACGCCGGCCGCCGGATTCCCGGGGGTCGGAGAGCCGGGCCAGTGGAGAAGCTTGCACGCAGTCTGAGGCCTCGGCACTGGCCCATGGGTGGGGTAGGGGCAAGTTGGGCGGCTGAAGTTGGCTATGTGTAAAGGAAGAGTGGGTGGCCGAGGCTGAGAACTTGGTGGTTCCAACCCCTACCCGGACCCCACATGCCTCCGCTTGAGATCACTTGAGATCAGCGCGGAGCTTGCCTAGGGGTGGGCACAAGTTCGTGCGGCTGACCCCGGCCAAGGGGCGGTTGCGGGGTCATGTGGGCGCCCACGCTCAGGGTGCTCGGAATGTGTCGCAAGGCTGGAATGCGGAGTTCTTCCAGTCTGGCGTGGAAGCCGCGGGAGACCATTTGACATCTCAAGCGGGGGATGGAGGGTGTAGCCGGCTGGAATGCTTGGCTGGAGTCGACCTGGAGGGGTCGAGGAGAGGAAGGGAGTGTTCATCCAACACGCTCCAATTTCCCTAAATCTCTTCCCTTGCTCCCAACAAATGTGACCTTGCCTTAGATCCCGTAACACTTCTAAATACATCTGTAGTGACACTGGCACGTCAGACCTTCCGTCTTGTGTTTGTAAAGTGCTTCTGTACAAAGTCTTACTTCTGCATTTAGATTTGTCGTTGTTCTTCACTAGCACTCTCTAGGCTATTCATTGAAGACCTACAATGCACTATGCTGTCCTGCTGACATGGTTATTTCTTTTTAATTCCTAACAACCTTGTGAGATATATATTATTACCCACATTTTATAGATAAGAAAATAAGACTTAGGTTAAATTACTAAAACGATATAGCAAGTAAATAGTTTGAAACAGTTTTTCTCATTCCAAGGTTAAGACTGTTTCCCCTATACCGCAGCAAACTCTCTAGCACAATATTTAGTACACACTAAGTAAATGTTAAATTTTAAGGCATACATTTTGGGGAGTACATTAGATTTTCCTCTAACTCCTACCGATTTGTCCCCTTTGAGATTTTCTCCCAGGAAATGGTATTCCAAAAGATAAAAGAAAAAATGTACTGACAAATACTACAAAAATCTAATAATTAACAAATCTTGTTTTTATCATCTTGCAAAAAAGTAACCAGAACTCTAAAAATGTTTTCTATTCTCATTGGAGAAAAAGAAGCAACTTCAGAATTCTTCACTAAACTTGCAGTTGTCTTTCCTCGTTTTAGAATTCTAAACTCCACTCATCTCTTGTGACCTCTTTCTACACATTGCACTGCCATGACAGCTGTGTTTAAGGCCAGGCTACAAGCAAAGTGAAGAAAGTAGACTGGACCTGTTCACAGCATCTTCCCCTGTCCACTATTAACACTTTTCGAGGAACCCTGTCCCCAACACAAGACACACAATGCCCTCAGCAGTCCCCAACTATCACACCCCTCCCACTCCTACACTTGCTTGTCCACCTAGATCTGTCTTCTCAGACTTACCAGGTTCTCAAACCTTTGAGCATCTGGGTCCCTTTAGCACTTAAAATTTGGTGAGGACTCCAAAAAGCCTTTGTTTATGAGTCATATCTATCGATATTTACCATTTAGAAATTAAAATAAAATTTTAAAATACTTGTAAAGTCATTTTAAATAAAAAAATACATTACAAGTTTACATAACTCTATTTTCCAAAACAAAAAATTTAGTGAGAAGAGTGGTATTGTTTTCCATCTTTATAAATCTCCCTAATGTCTGTCTTAATAGAAGACAGCTGGATTCTCATAACTGCTTCTGCATCCAATCTGTTGCAATATGTTGTTTTGGTTGAAGTGTATGAAGAAAATCCAGACTCACACGGATATATAAATTGGCAAAGGGAGGACCTCATGTACTTTCCTGAAATAGTCTCAGCAACACCCCCACCAACCCCCCTCCATCCAATAAAATTTTGAGAACTGTTGATCCAGGTGTCTGTCTTAACGCCTTTGAAACCTAAGTATTTTGCTTCTCATTGGAAAGGATCTAACAGGTATTCAATGTTCACTAATGAAGGATATTTATGTTTTATGAAGGGACATTTTTATTCATACAAAACAACTCTAATAGGATATCAGACATTGGTAAGCAACACAGCACAGAATAGGAACTCAATGGTAGTTACTCTTTTGTCATCTAATCTACCTAGCCGGCTATTTAGGCTGATACATCAAGTAGTACATACATGAGAAAGTGCTTTGAAATCCATAAAAACTATAGATGTAAAGTGGCTGGTATTGCTAACAATTCCATTACGGTTGGACTACTGATTCCAGCTGGCCAGCATTCTGATCTGTACCCTATAAAGCATAAATCATGCCCCTGAGATCCATATGGTTCTTAATCTGGGTCACCTGGATCCATAGATGGGCTTCCAAGGGTCTCATAAGCCTTCTGAAATTGTATGAAAGTTTTGGGCTCATGTACTTTTACAGGAAGAAGATTCATTATTTTAAGCAGATTCTTGAGGGATTGTGTCAACCATTTTTTAAAAATACAATTTGAAAAAAATTGAATGAGGCAACTATTTGAGTTGCTTCTTAATCCTTTTCCAAGTGGTTCTAGAACTTCTCAAGTAGATGTAATCGGAAGTGGAGAAGTACATGGACTGCTTCTTTTTCCCTAGACGTATTTTGAAAAGGGCCATAATCCTCCACTTTATGGAAATATGCCCTTAAATAATAAATCCTTTTGTTTGGTTTTAAACTTTTCTTCTTTGTTTGGTTATCATCACATATAATGGTTTAATGTTTACTCTTGTCATCAATAAAAATTTGTTCTGTCCCAATGTCAACCCTGCTCCATTTAGTAGCATTTAAGAATCTCATCAACACTGTGAGGTTAGAATGGAAATTTAAGTTTTCCACTCTAAGCATCATCTTTTATTGGAAAGAAAATTGATGATAGTGGGTTTTCTACTTGGCATGCTGCCAGACAAAACTAAATCTTAGAACTCCCCCTCAAAGAAATATTAAGTTTTAAAAAGAAAAACAAACTTGAAAAAAAGTAAATAACAAAAGGGGAAAGAGAAACTTTTTTTCAAAAAGATTGCAGTTAAATAAATGAGATTTCCTTACAAGTAAATTGTAATTTCCATTGGAGTTGAATAATATAGGGTAGCAAATGAGATCCATCAATCTTGGCAACTTTCTCTATACCAGTTCACTAGCGCATTTATTGTGGTTATTATTTATTCTATGCTCTGACAGCATATCTGGCATTGTACTAAGTAGCCAAAGACATAATCCTGGCTATAAATTAAATAGCCCAAATCCATATAGATTTAGTTTTTCCCTCATAAACTCAACTTCTTAATTGTGAAACCAGAGCATGCATGAACTTATAGTGGTGATAATATCTATCTCTTGTAGGCATATAAAACAATTGCCCCCACCCAAGAAAAAAGGAGTGAAAGAAGAATTAACTATAGATATTAGTAATTATAAAGTGATACTCTGAGCTTTTTTGTTGTTTAACTGCAAAGTTTCAAAAGGCATATAACTTTGTGTTTAAGTTCTTGTTATGATTGATGGAGGATATAAACTGAAAATGCAGGTAGGATGAAATTTCATTCCATGTCCCCATGAGTCCATCAGAAGTGAATTTGGCAACTGTGATGGCAACTCAATGGCTCTTTGTAGGGAAATATTGCTAATTTCAGGTTTATGTCATTTGTTTGTACCCTGTCCAAATCCAAAAAGAATTTGAGTTTCCCCATTGTATTCAGCAAATACAGTCGTCCCTCAGTATATACGAGTATACGTGGGGGATTCGTTGTAGGACACTCCCCCACCACATACCCAAATCCATGCATGCTTAAGTCCAGTTGGCCCTGAGGAACCTGTGTGTATGAAAGGCCCACTGTATATGTGGGTTTTGCATCCCACAAGTACTGGAACAAATGCATGTTAAGGGGACTCCCATGTTGTTCAAGGCTCAATTGCAGTGGATAAAGACAAAAGTCTCAAGAGTTTAACAATGCTGGGTTTGAGCTAGATAATTGACCTTGGTAAAGAATCTAACTTCTTGTACCTCATATTCCCTCCTATAAAATGGGAAAAAACAGGGGTCTTCTTTATCTACATATCTTAAGTGAGATAACGATAATTGCTAAAATGTATTGGTGCCTGTGGTATGCTATGCGTTCAGCTCTCAAACAATCCTGTGATATTGATGCTATTATTATCCCCATTTTTCACATGAACAAATAAGCACAGAGAGGATCAGTAATTTCTCAAGATCACACATAGTAAATGGCCATTTAAACTCAGGCAGTCTGACTCTAGAGCATGCACTCTTAGTCATTCTACTATGTTGTATGTAAAGCACTTAATACAATATCAGGCACTTAATAGGCATTCAATAAATGGCAGCTACTGATATTAAAAACGTAAGTGACATAAGCAAAACCATTCTTATTCTCTAATATCATGCAATTTAAAATAAAATCCATACAGTTATGTTTCCGTCTTCTTTCTGTTTTCTAGAAGTAACTCATGCTACCTGGAGTTCTGTTTAAGTCAAGCCTCTTTTAGATTAATTTTTAAAAGTTTTATTTCATTGAATTTTAGAAAACAGTGAGTATCAATTAGATGAAGCATAAGTGACAAAAGCATCTGGCTTTTTGTCACTAATAGTAATTTTTTTCGGTTATCTTGGAGTCAGTATTTATAGTTTCCTCTGAAGTTTGCTGATTGCCCTAATCTTCAGAAAAGATTTATGACAGATTTTTTTTGATCTCTAAAAATACATCAAATCATATGAAACTGCTCAGTTATCAGTCCCTGAAAACACAGGTCTTTTCTACTCGAGAATAGATTACTCCGGTTTCATCATGAAAAGAATATTCTCCTTAGAAATACCCAGGCAGGTTTGCGTTGTGAATACATACCAGTCTTGATGGAAAAGAACCGCCTCTGAGTCCTGGAGTCCACTGCCTCAATTGCACAGCACATGATGTGAAAGAAATTGTATCAAAAGCATTTCAATATAAAAATGTTATTTTTGTGCTCAATAAAATAAATTAAGCGAAAAAAAGTTAAGTACTTTAGAACATTATGTTGTCTGGTTCTAGTCACCAGGGCACTTAAATCTAGTCATCACAACTATTTTTCCCCACATGATTACTAGCTCTGTTTAAATACAGACACTCTGGAGATGGTAATCCCAATTTACAAATACTCATATATGCAAAATTTCATAAAATACTTTTAGCTTTTAAATGCTTGACTTAAAGGCAATTAATGGCAATTAATAACAGGCAGTGAACCATTATTTGTAGGCTGCCCCAGCTGATCTGTAAATGGGGAGGAAAGAGCAGAGCCCCAGAGCCACTGTGCTGACTGTGCTCCTTCTAGATTAGACTCCCAGCAGTTCTAACCTTCAGTACTCCAGAGACCAGAATATATGGGCATGAGGCTCCTCTGGGCACTTTACTGTTTTTCATTGCCTCACATAGGCAGAAGCAGAGAGCCAGGCTGCCTACAATGCACACTTATTTTCCCCAGCTCCCATCTCGGCTTTCTATTCAGTGGATAATGTTTTTCAAGAAGTCTGTTCTCACAGTGTTGTCCACCCTCCTCAGAGTAGTTAACTGATTTCCTTCATGAGCCTTGTCTTAGTACAGGGTTCAGACCTGTTCTGGCAAGCCACTTCATGGATATCCCTCATCACTCTGAAAAAAATAGTGTTAAGAATTAAGTCATGGGCCTCTTTCTGAAGGTGGGAGAAGTACTCTGAATTCACTGACCCCAGCTATAGCCTAAGGACTGGAGCATTTGCAAATATGGAGAGTAGAATCAGAATATTTGGATTCTCCCATCTTCATTGAGGAAGAAATAAGCAAAGTGAGAAAGAGAGAAAGCTCCAGATAAACAGGGACTTTTGTCTGTTTTGTTTACTGCTGTATTCTCAGCTCCTGTAAGAGGACCTGTCACCAACTAGATGCTCAGTAAATCTGCCCTGACATTAGTGCCCAAGTGGTCCACAGTGAAGGCTGCTAGCTTCCGGCTTTGGAGCCCAGTCACAAAGGTAGTGAATCTTTCATGCTTAGTCTTAGAAAGATCAAATAAACCTCATTGCAGGTTGAGACCCACATATTCTTATGTACTGAAATTCAAGACACTGTGTTATGAGATTTTTTTCAAAAAAATGATTCCAATATTAAAGCCACAGTTTTCTACAATTTTATTATCAGCATTTAATATTTTCACTATACTAGGTTAAATGAGTTTTTTTATGGCCTCAGCTGGCTTTATATGACTTATAAGTTGGACACTATTTATTTTACTGACTATTAAAATAAGCAGCACTTTTGATTCTCTAACTCAGCAGAAACTCTCCGAAAAGAAGGCTTTTCAAAACATTCTTCTTCAGAAAGTTGTGAACTAACACCTTGCTTCAGGTATGCAGACAGATACCAATTCCACTGTCTATAAAGTTAAGCTATTCCTTAGGACCAGTCATAGAGATGATGAAATTAACGCCCAGTCTGAAGTCAGGATCAGAGAAGAGAGAAGGGAACCCAGATAGCCAGACCTTTGTAGTATGAATTCAAGATGTGTTCAATGTTTTATGAATTTCTGGGTCATCAGTCACTATCATATTAAAATGTTAAGTACAAAGAGCACTCTCCAACCTCAAAACTGCAATATAAGTTATGTTTATTATTAATCATTTGCCATTATCAATATTGTCTTCTCACCCTTAATGTGTATTTGCTTGAGTTGATTGTTCAGCAAAATAAAATCAATTCTCTAAAAGTTAACTAGAATATTATTGACATTTTACTCATAATTCACTTTATATTTTAGAACACTCGAAATATACTAAAGAGTGTAGACAATGTAGAAATTCATAATAGCTGACTCAACCACTCAACAGTGGAGGTTCTACTTTGTCAGGCTAGTCACTGCAGATACGAGGGAGCTTATAATCTTGAGGGAAAACAGATATATCAATAAATATAAGCAACATTCATTCAGTCAACAAATATTTTTTGAGCACCTACTATGTGTTGGTCATTGTTGCAGGTGCTGGGAGTGCTCAGTGAACAAATATGGCTAACCTTAGGGGAGAATTAAAGAAGTCCTCCCAGAGGAAAAATAGTTGATTCGAGAAATGAAGGATGAGTAGGAGATTGCAAGGGGTAATGGAGAAGCATTCCAGGCAGAGGAACATCCAGCAGAGATAGGAAAGAAGAATAGAGTGTGTTCTGGGAATGTAAAATAGTTTGGTATTGCTGATTCAAAAGTAGGGGTGGGGGAAGGAAGATGAGGAAATCGAAATATAATCAGAAATTACATCATTAAAGATTATAAATGACATGCAAGTGAGTATAGTTTTATTTAGTATGACACAGGAGACAGGGAGCCTTCAAAGAGTTTTTAGCAGAGGAGTCATGGTCCGTTTATGATGGAACCTGGAGTGGGAGAAAGAGAAATCTAGAGACCACTCAGGAGGAGGCTACAGACAGTAGTAAGGAGATGAGCTGGACCAATGGGTAGCAGTAGTAGAAATCTTAGATTCCTAGATTTCTAGTTTGAGTGACTGGATGCTAGTACCTTTCCTGATCGTGGGGAATATGGGATGGGGATGAGGTGGGAAGAAGAGGACGGAGAGAATAGAGAAAATAATGAGTATAACTTGGAGTCAGCACATTCGGGCAGAGAAGTTCAACAGGCAGCTGGATATACTGTATATTCCAGAGGAGATAAATGGGCTCAAGATAGAAAACTATTGGCATGGATGAGGTGGCTTTCGGAGAGGATGAACTTTCCTCTAGAAAAAATGAGAAGCACCAGTATTTCCGGGGCTAGAGATAGCAGAGGAAGAGGAACCAACAATCAGAAGAGAATGAGAAGGAATAGCCAGTGCTAGGGAGAGATGCAGAAAAGTTTGGTATCACAGACACCAAGCGAAGAATATTTTAAGAAGAGTGGAAAGATAAAGTGTGTAAGTGCCAAAGAGAGTTCCAGTAATAGCAGGTCAAGATGTGAAGAGGAACTAATAGAATTGTCCGCAAGGAAGTCTAATGCACTTACCTGAAGGCTTCTCAGAAATACCTTTGGCCTTTAATTTAGATCAAAACTGAGTTCTTGGTGATCTTTACCTTCTCATTTCATCAAGCATTTTGCTATTTTCCACCTCAGCCTGTTATGTTACGGCATTATCCATTTTGAATTTAAATTTAGGGATTTCTAAGTTCAGCATGGACCCTGGACACATCATTGAAGTACAGAAAGTTTTTCTCTGCCACTGAATGGTTCCTTTTGTGTTTACCCTCTCTCCTCCCCTGTCTTCTTACTTTTTCTTCCTCTAACTTCAGGCTCCCAACATGTTGGTGTTTTCCCAGCCTCCTCATTCCTCCAGCAGAAATGATTCTCAGCAAAAAATTTTATAAATGAATCCATCTTGAAGCCAAATATTGTTTCTCTTCTAGAGTATTTATAATTTAACAGGTTGTTAGTGGAAGTGTCAGGGTGGAATTTCAGTGGGTGAGGGAGAGACTTGAGGTTAGCAAGGCTTCCCCAGTGCCCCTTACTGCAAGGCAATTCCTGCCTGAGGTAGGAGAAAAGTCAGTGCAACAATGTCTAATTTTTCCTCCTAGAGCCATACTAAACCTTTAGAAGATTTAAAGGTCACAAACATTTATTATATCTGTAATGTTCTTTTTGGAAATTATATTTTTGGCTGATAGTATTTCAATGTACTTAGTTGCTAACATAACAGCCAAAGAACACATATCCTTTATCTTGTTTAATGTCAATTACTCTGTCACCATTTTGCTTGGTGCTGTTGGAATAACTTCCAATGTGGTTTGGGACAGACAATTTCAGGTCTACAGTGGCCATATATATCTATGTCTTCTGAATCAGCTGTTTCCTGTTACATTTTTAAAGCAATATTAATGACTGACTTCTGTGCAGCCAAGTAGTTCGATCATGCTTTCAATTTAATTCAGTTGTTTAGAAAAGGAAAAAAATCTCATTAATCATTTTTTAAGATTCAGTTTATGCATGCAATAGATATAGATACCATATTTCCTAAAACCATCTCTGCTGAAGTTCTGTGATTGGAAAAAAAGAATAACCCAATGAGTGAAAAATTTTATTGTTATGAACTTGGTTTTTAAAACTAAAGGTAAATGACAAGAGAATTTGCCTATTCTGATGTGCAATAGAAAACTATATTAACTTTTGTTTAGTGTAAATATGTTATGAATATGTTTGTATCTCATGTAAATTATTTATGCTCTTAATCCTTTATTTACATTTACACCTCAGGGAACAAGGTTCATAATAAATGCATTGTGTAAAAATATGATTTTACCAAAAGAGAGGAGGAAGTGTACAAGCCCAAAGATATTCTAACCAGCAAAGACACATTACCAGAGGCATCTATGGATTCTGATCAGAAAGCTCAGTGACAAGCCCCTAAGGGGCAGGAAACAGTAGATTAACAATGTTTTTCATTTCAGTTCAATTTGTATTGGGTAAGAAATGCAGAAAGAATACTTTAGAATATCACTTAATGATCTCACTAGAATAAATTGGATGAACTGATAATAGCTATAGTATTTAAGGAAAAGTAGTCTCTAAGAAATAGAAGCATTACTCCAAAGTAATGATGAGAAATTTATCATCAGAAAAGAGAGCTAGGCACAGAAATGTAGGAGTAGAAATAATCTACTCAGGACCTGGTGTGATTTTATTTTCTCTGAGGTGCTGTCAAGGACCATTAAATAGAAGAGGTGTTTATAGAATCATAAGACTGTCAAAGCTGAAAGAGTCATCTCTAGTCCAATTTCCTAATTTTACAGGTGAGAAAACCCAGGCCCATTTTGTCAAGGGTGATAATACTCTTTGAATTCTGCTGGGGGAAATGCAGACCTAGAAAGAAACCTCAGGAGGAGATGGGAAAAGAAAGATGGACTGGTTTTCAGAAAGAGATCCTGAAATCGTGGAAAAAGCATGGTATATGAAGGACTGAGGTTGTAGGAATATTCCAACAGATGGATAGCACACAGTTGTAACTGGAAAGCCAATCAGTTGGGACTTTGGAAATCCAGGTAGATAGTGGACCCTGGATAACTGGGACCTTAGTTATTCATCTTCCATCTAGAGGCAGGTGTTCTGTCCCCAGAAAGAAGGGAAGTCTAATAAAGACCAAGGCAAGCCATCAATCCCAAAAAGACTGGGATGCCAGTTAGGTTAAAAATAGATAATCAGCATTGAATTAGACTGGATGTTCAAGACAGATACTGTAGCTTTAAAGCAAGAAAGATTCCTAGTTCTGGCCACAAGGTAAGAGCTCATAGACACAAAGTAGAAAAATGGCATGTTCTAAGATGCTAGGATAGAATCTTCTACCTTCCTTTTAAGAGAAGAATTTTTCTAAGAAACTAGTATGTGGAAATTCAGTGGTTCCAGCTGTGAGTAAAGAGGACTTCAAGTCCCATAAAAGTACATTTAGTCACTACTAAACATTCTAAACCCAACTTCATTGAAAACAATTTTTGTGCATTATCAGATTACTTTTCACATTTAATAGATGTCTTGGTCCATTTTGGCTACTATAACAAAAATACTGTAGACTGAGTGGCTTGTAAACAATTTGTTTCTCATAGTTCTGAAGGCTGGGAAACCCAAGATTAAAACATCAGCAGATTTAGTGTCTGGTGAGGGCCTACTTCCTGGTTAATAGATAGCAGTCTTTTGGCTGTAACCTTGCATGGTGGAAAGGGGAAAAGGAGGTCTCTGAGGTCTCTTTTACAGGAGTACTAATCCCATTCAAGAGAGCTCTGCCCTCAAGATCTAATTACCTCCCACAGCCCTTACTTCCAAATACCATCACATGGGTGTTGAGATTTAATACATGAATTTTGAGGGGACAAATTCAGTTTATGGCAATAGATGAACCTAATCTGGGGATTTTACCCTAGCAATTCTCAAATATAACTTATATTAGCAACATAAGGAGAAGTAGAAGAAAATTTGGTCTTTCCTTCCTCATTAATAATATCAATTGTTCTTATGCATGATTTTAATAATAGAACTTTGAATTGTGCCTCTTGCTTTTTCTCCCAGCAAAAAGAAAAAAGTGAAGAATAATGAAAATATAATTGGAATATTATACAGTATTTTAGATAATATGTGTGTTTTTGGAAATTAATGTTCAGTTCAGTATTTACTGAGACCCTACCATGTGAAAGTGCTTTGAACTGAGGGTTAATATGGTATGATGATTAATGTTATATGTCAACTTGACTAGGCTATGTGGTGCCCAGTTGTTTGGTTAGACACCAGTATAGATATTGCTGTGAGGGTATTTTTGAATATAATTAACATTTAAATCAGTAGATTTTAAGTAAAGCATATAACCCTCCAAAACACAAATGGGCCTTTTTCAATCAGTGAGGTTTCATGAAGAAGAAATTCTCTTCAAAAGCACAACATAGAAACTGCCTGAATTTCCATCCTGCTTCCCTGCAGAATTTGCTACAATAACTCTTGCCTGAATTTCCAGCCTGCTGACCCGTTCTACAAATTTTAGACTTTCCAGCTCCTATAATCACATGAGACAATTCCTTAAAATAAATCTCTATCTAGCTACATACTTATCATCTATCTATCCACCTATCCTATTGGTTCTGTCTTGCTGGAGAACCCTGACTAATACACATGTCCTATTCTCACATTGAAAATCAATCAAATGCAGAAAAATCTTTAATATCTCAAGTAGCTTGATCTGGTTAGATCAGTAGCATTTCGATTTCTTTTTTGAGTGTTATCAGGAAAACAACACATCTCAATACATTGTACTTCAATTTCTCATGCCAAGACTTGATTAGTTTTGTCTAAATTTGAGTCACAATAAATCTTGCAACTACTGAATCGCTGCCATTTTTCCTGTCAGGAGCTTTTTAAGCCAAATTTTAGCAGGCACATGTGAAAATATCTGTGAGGCCATGGCAAATAGGAAAATCTGAGAATTTGAAGGGCACTTTGATGAGCAGCATAGATCATCATGATTTAATTATTGCCAAGCACTTATTTAAAAAATAGTGTCAAGTTAAGCAATTAATTTATTGTTTGTAATCAATTATAAAACATTTAATAACCATGGATTTAAAAAAATCCTTTCCACTCTTATTTTTATAATTTCTTAAAAGTTGAATGCAACCTAAAAGGAGTTCTAATCTCCCTTACTGGTTTTGCAAATTAGATATAGAAAGTTAAATGATTTTGAACAGTGGTTTATTCTCAATCAATAGCCAGAGTGAATTTTTTAAAATATGTCAAATCATTTCATACCTACTTAAAAATGTCCAAGGACTTCCTAAATCACTCTGAGAAAAACTAAAGTCCTTTCAGGCTGTATAAGCTGCTATTTGATCTGTACCTTCCTCTGTGCCCCCTGGTTAACACTTTGACCTCATCTCCTACTATTGTCTTCCTAGAGACAGAGAGAGAGAGAGAGAGAGAGAGAGAGAGAGAGTGAGAGAGAGAGAGAGAGAGAGAGAGAGAGAGAGAGAGAGAGAGAAAGAGAGGGAAGAGGGAAAGGGAGAGGGAGAGGGATGTTAAGTAATTGGCTCATGCAATTATGGGAGTTGGCAAGTATGATATCTACAAGGCAGGATGGCAAGTTGGAGACCTAGGAAAGAGCTGATATTGAACCTCAAGTTCAGGGTAGTTTGGAAGGTGAATTCCTTCTTCTTGGGGGATCTTTGGTCTTTGCTCTTAAGGCTTTTGACTGATTGGATGAGGCCTACCTACATTTTGGAGGGTAATTTGCTTTACTCAAAATCTACTGATTTAAATGTTAACCTCATCTAAGAAACACATTCACAATAACATCTAGGCTGGTTTTTGACTAAATATCTGGGTACCATGGCTTAGTTAAGTTGACACATAAAATTAACCATCACAGTGGTATTATCTGAAGAAATGAGAATCAAAGTTAAGGGGAAATGGACAGGAGGACAGAAGAAGGATGGTGTGGAAGCCCCAGTGGGGAGCAAGGGGAACACCCACCCCAAATCCGGTCTGATTTAATGATGGGTCAATTGGCTAATTAACTAGAGAGTTTTATTGTCCTGATACATAAATGCAATTGGTTTCAGAATCAGGAATCAAAGTAACCAGGTAGGTTTACACATGGTCTTCAATTGTTAGAGCAATTTAGAGTACAATTGCTCAGGTCATTGACACTTTAGCCATATATGTTGAATTTACTTGTTTAATGGTTATGACACTTTGCCTCATTTCTTCTCGTACCACATATAAAACACTAAGACACATCATGTGTGTTAGAACAAAAGTATTCTCTACTTATGTTTATTTCAACATGTATTTGTGTACCCTCCCTACTTCCTGTTTTTAAATTATAAAAATGATTTTAAAAAAATGTCATATGATAGTGAATACTGGGCATTTGGTTTTAACAGTAGCAACAATGGTAATGATTATAAGCTGTCTTCTCATGTCACCATGAATATCATCCATGGACTGATTGATACATCATTTCTAAGGCTAAATCCTATTTGTACCAACTTCACTATAGCAAATGGAACTGAACTAACTTTACATTATCTCCATCGTAGCCTAGCATATCAGAAGTTACCGCCTTAATTTTTTGGAGTTACGTTTTGCTACATATACATTATCCTTTTTAAGCTCCAGACAGTGAATGTTTTTATTATGATTATGGTAAGAGCCACCCATTGGCAACTCTTTTTTTCTTAGAAAGAAATACACATGGCTGGGTGTGATGGCTCATGCCTATAATCCTAGCACTCTGGGAGGCTGAGGCAGGAGGATGGCTTGAGGTCAGGAGTTCAAGAGCAGCCTGAGAAACAGCAAGACCCCCATCTCTACAAAAACAGAAAAAATTAGCCAAGCGTGGTGGCACGCAGCATGTGCCTGTAGTCCCAGCTACTCTGGAGGCTGAGACAGGAGGATCACTGGAGCCCAGGAGTTTGAGGTTGCTTTGAGCTAGATTGATGCCATGACACTCTAGCCTGGGCACGGCCAAAGAAACAGTCACGAGAGCAAACAGACAACCTACAGAATGGGAGAAAATTTTCATATGCTACACATCCGATAAAGGGCTGATAACTAGAATCTATTTAGAACTCGGGAAAGTCAGCAAGAAAAAATCAAACAACCCTATCAAAAAGTGGGCAAAGGACATGAACAGAAACTTTTCAAAAGGAGACAGAATAATGGCCAAGAAACATGAAAAAATGCTCAACATCTCTAATCATCAGGGAAATGCAAATCAAAACCACAGTGAGATATCACTTATCTCCAGTGAGAATGGCCTTTATCAAAAAGTCTCAAAACAATAAATGTTGGCACAGATGCAGAGAGATAGGA
>CAUYSK010093948.1:0-36262 GCA_963575035.1 Avahi laniger | reverse complement strand
TGACAGTTTCTTTGGCTGTGCAGAAGCTTTTTAATTTGATCAGGTCCCATTTATTTATTTTGGTTGTTGCTGTGATTGCCTTTGGGATCTTCTTCATAAATTCTTTGCCTAGGCCAATGTCTAGAAGAGTATTTCCAACATTTTCCTCTAGAATTCTAATAGTTTCACTCTTCAAGAATTCTTAAAAGAGTTATAGGAGAGTTATATAGGTCCAAATGTGAAAAAGATTTGTTATCTAATACAATTTTGAAACTGTTGAATAGTTAATTAAAAATAAATATTATAACTTAAATTTGTTCTAATATATGTGGATTTGGGTTCTATAAGAGATGCAATGAGTTTATTTTGGGAAGAAGTCATCTGAAGCAGAAGCCTTCATTTTTCATGAAAAGTCTTTACCACTCAATTTCAAGTTAATTTTCTATTCATAACTTACTATTTTATGGAAGAGTTTATTTCTAGTGTTATACTTTATAACAAGCCTGTTTTTATGTAGTTGGCGTTGGCAGAATTATATGAAGATGAAGTGAAATGCAAATCTTCCAAGTCTGATAGACCTAAAGCTGCAGTCTTTAAGAGCCCACGAACACCACCTCAGCGGTAAGTTTTGTTTTAAAAATAAATTATAACCCTTTTTAGTTCACTAATCCTAAATTATTTTAAATGATTTTGGAGTTTTTTTAAAAAATTACAGTTTCTTAAATATTCCTTAGGTACTACTACTAAAGCTTTTATAGTCAGAAGGCTAAAAGAAACTTATGGAAAAAATTACCATAAAATACCTGATGTTTTGGTAGGCATTGTATGAAATTATATCATGAATAATTTTGTTCTTGGGCACAGTGGTTCTTTAATATTTTTTGAGTCAGAGGACTCATAGAGAACTCGATGAAGGCTACAGACCCTCTCCTCCCAAAACAACATCCATGTACAATTTTGTCAGTCATTTTTAAGGATTCATGTGTATCTTAAAGTCCATCCATGGAGCCTTTCTAGGTCTTTTGTCCTCCGTTTAAGAATCTATGACTTCTGGATTCTGTCTCTGCCTCCATCTGGTGATGATTTGACTAATAAGGTAGTATTTGCTCTTGTTAAAAATTCCTAAACTATAAAACACAACCCACCAGGAAGATTTAAGAGATGAGAAGCAGGTATATTTTATTGCCATGAGTATTCATGTTTGCCAGGAATATTTTCATTAACATATTTTTAGCATGCAGATTTCATCCCTAGGAAGGAACTTGAATTTTCCCATTATATCTCATTCTCAGAAAGTTTGTAAGTTTGCCAAAAGTTGAAAAATTCACAAGAAATTATTTTTTGTCACTACTCCACATTCTTTCTTTCTGTAGGGGAGATAAAAATAACATATCTTTCTGGACCTAAATGAAAAAAAAATAATTATATTTATAATTTTTCTCCCAACTTTTTATTTTACAAATTTTCAAACCCACAGAAAATTAAAAGACTAGTAGAGTGAATAAATACTGTGTATGCTTCACCTGTATTCACCAGTTGTCAACATATTATAACATTGCATTCTTGCACACTCTCTCTTTTACTCAACCATTCGAAAGGAAGTTGTAGCCCTCATGACACTTCACCCCTAAATACTTGAGCATGCATCTCCTAGGAATAAGCACACACTCCTTTATAACCTTGGTAACATACCTTAAAAAATTAACAGTAATTCTACCAGTGTCATTGAATATATAGTCTGTAAGTCAGACATTTCTTTGGATTTAGGATCCATCCAAGGACCACACATTGCATTTGATTATTCCTGTTTTGAATATTTGAATTTAGAGCATTTTTCCCATCTTTTTGTTTTTAGCTCAGCTACATAATCTATTACATTAATTTTTTTGAAAAATCTAGGCCAGTTGTCTTATAAAATGTCCCACATTCTAGGTCATTATTTCCTCATGATTAGATTCTTATTCAACATTTATGTCAAGAATATTAGATAAGGCCGGTGTGGTGGCTCACGTCTGTAATCCTAGCACTCTGGGAGGCCGAGGCGGGTGGATCGCTCATGGTCAGGAGTTTGAGACCAGCCTGAGCAAGAGCAATACCCCGTCTCTACCAAAAATAAGAAAGAAATTAATTGGACAGCTAAAAATATATAGAAAAAATTATCCGGGCATGGTGGCACATGCCTGTAGTCCCAGCTACTTGGGAGGCTGAGGCAGTAGGATCGCTTGAGCCCAGGAGTCTGAGGTTGCTGTGAGCTAGGCTGACGCCACGGCACTCACTCTAGCCCAGGCAACAGAGTAAGACTCTGTCTCAAAAAAAAAAAAAAAAAAAAAGAATGCTAGATAAGTGGTATTGTCTATTTATTATATGACATCAAAAGTCATATAATTTCAAGTTTTTTAACTATTGGTGATGTGTTCACTTGGTTAAGATGCTGACCACCACATCACTCCATTGTAAGGTACAGTTTGTCCTTTTAATCAGCAGGTTGTTATGTTGGGACTGTTTGAATATCTTATCCTTTCATTTAATTTTTATTTTTCGTGTATATGTTAATAATATATATTTAATTTTTATTTTTACATATATAAAGTATTTTTAACTGCTTCCTTAATTTATATATTCTCTTAGTTTTTGAAAGTACTTAATATATATTGATGTGTTTAAGTTTTATTCATTAACTATTTGGCCACTGTTTCCCCAATTTGAGCATAAGTTGAATGACTTAATTTTCTTTTGATGTAGCAAATTAAAGTATTTGAGTTCCTACAATAAGACTAATGTATTAATATTTCCCTTGCTATTCAAATATGGTCACTAAGATATTTCAGTGAAGGGTTTTCCTCTTTTATGCCACGTGAAACAATGTTACCATTAGTATTTGTAATCCAGTTTTTTCAGGATTTTGTGCCTCACATTTGATCTCTAGAATTATTTACATATCTGAAAAAATGAGCTTCCTTAAAAGATACTGGTGAGACTCATACTGTTTAATCTGCTTATAATACAATGTGTAGCAAATTATCAGCAATCTTTTTTCTAAGTATGATATTTTCTAACACTATGCACTTCCTTTGATTTCATATTCCATATCAACATTAGCCCAGTTTTATTGTATTTGTACAGATTTGTTTGGTTTAGAAAACAGTGCTCATTTTCATGTCCTTGGGCAGTATTATAAATCAAAATAGTTATCTTCTTATTGTCTCTTTAAGCCAAGATATTTTCATTGTGTGAAACTCTATACATAGTATGGTCTGTGTTTTTAATTTACAAAAGGAGATACATAACTTATAGAAAAACCCTCAGAGGAATAGAGTGATTCCTGTTTTAACATATTCATCCACAAAAGGTTATGTATCACAGAACCGAAATGTCTTCCACAAGTCATTATATAGTAGTAGAAGTACCATTCTGAGAATTAAATGAGATAAAATATATAAGATACTTAGCATAGAGTTGGTATTTACCTGGGCCTTAAAAGATTATTAAGATTTAGATAAGCACAGAAGATAAAGCACAAAATTCCAGGAACAAAGAAGCACACAGAAGAAGGTAATCAAATTGACCAGAAGAATCAGGAAAGGAACCCGCAGAACTTTAGTGGCTTAGTGGCAAATAAGGTTGGATAGGTGGAGATGCAGCCAGCAGGGTTTCACGGGCATATGACCTTTGCTGTCACTCAGGGCCCCATGCTCAGGAGAGCCCCATGCTTGGTTTAATGTTTTGCTGTTACTGTCTTAAAATTCTTAATCAATTTCAAACAAGGGGACTCATATTTTCATTTTTCACTGGGCCCCACAAATTAAGTAGCCAGTCCTGGATGTAACCTTGAAAGCCAAGGAGATAAATTACACCTGTATAGAAGACAGTGGAAAGCCAGCATGTTTGTTAATGTAAATTTAATAATAAAACTATAATATAGTGTTAAAATCTTTGACTCTAGAGATAGACACACCTCAGTTGTATTTTTTTCTCTTTGTTCTAATAAGGTTTTGCCAGTGGGCAAGTTATTTAACTTCCTTGTTTTTGTTTTCTCACCTGTAAAATGGGGATAATACCATTGTTATGAGGATTAAATGAGCATATAGTCACCCCTTGATAAATATTAGCTCTTATTATTTTGTCCTTGTAGGAAAGTAGGACAGACAGTACCATATAAAATTATAGTAGGGCATGGTGGCTCACACATGTGATCTCAGCACTTTGGGAGATCGACAAGGCAGGAGGATTGCTTGAGGCCAGAATCAAGACCAGCCTGGGCAATACAGTGAGACCCTGTCTCTACAAAAAATAAAACAGCCAGGCATGGCGACACAATACTGTAGTCCTAACTACTTGGGAGGCTCGAGTGGAAGGATAGCTTGTGCCCGAGGGTTTGAGGCTGTAGTAAATTATGATTGTCTAATTCTAGCCTGGGTGACAAAGTGAGACCCTGTCTCAAAAAAAAAAAAAAAATTGTTATGGGAAGAACAGGACAAGGAGGCAAAGAAACCAAGAAGAAAATAGTTGTGGTAATCTAAGCAGTGGGATAATGAAGTTTTGGATTTAAGTGGTATTAACAGAATGGAGGAGAAAGGATGATATTGACATAGGATACTTTCAAGGAATTTATTATAGAAACTTGATGACATGGGATGTAGTGAGTAAGTGAATAGGAAAGACAGAAAACTTAAAGGCTTTTAGTGTGGGATATAGAAAAATAATGTGATCGTTAATGAAGAGTTCATGTGTGGAACACAGGTTTAGTTTTGGAGTCGATAAACTTGAGGTAAGTAGTACTAATCCAGTAGCTGCTTTTAAATTCAGCACTGGACCATAAGTAAGAGGGTGGTGAAAACATATAGTTGTGAATCATCTGTATACAACAGATTGTCTTTGGCAGTGGATAAATATTTTGATGATCAAATGAGTTTAAACAGAGAATGGGAGTCAAGGACATGGGCATACTTAATTATGCAAGAGAAGGAGGAAGAAAACTCAGTAAAATAGAGGGGGAGCTGTTAGTTTCCACTGGGCAAAGAAAACAGTTTTGGTATCATCAAAGTCCAGGAGAGACAGAGTTCAAATACGATGTGAGGAATGGGAGAAGGAGGGTAGGTTTAAAAGTGTCCAGTGTTTCAGAAAGTAAGTAATAACTGAGAAGATTCTTTTGGGTTTGATGATACGAAAGTAACTCCGAACCTTTGAATAAAATAGATTCAGCAGCAACGTGGGAGCAAAAATCTTACTGCAAGGAGAAAGTGCATGCTAGGTGTGGGCTCCAGGTACAGATATTATGGTTAAGTTTGAGGTCATCAATTATGAGTTAAAGAGATGGGCAAAGGAGAATGTAGCCTTCAATAATTCATACTTATTTTCAATTGTTAAAAAATGTCAGGTTCATGAAGTAATGATTCTTTTATTCCTAATACTACTTCTCTGAGTAGTTCAACGTGAATTGACACTCAATAGAAATACTTTCACTTAATGGAGGGATATAGTAATCACATCATTACTGAATTGAAGTAATCAATAGGACATTAAAATCTGTTTTTGAAAATTTTACTAGTGTAAGAAAAAAAATTGACAGTTTAAATATCACTCTTTCAGAAGCTTAAGAAAGAAGTCCAGATAAAAATGGAATTACAAGTTTTAAAATAATTTGAATATGTCCCATGGTTTAATTTTGTCTGTATTTTTCTTTATTTGAGTAAAAGTATTAATATTTCATTTTTCATGAATATTGATTAAATAGCTTACAAAGAATAGCTATTATATCTCCATTAAGGATAAATTTATTCATTCATCAATTTCAGTTGTGTCAGTTATTCTAGGGATGTAAAATATGGTGATCTTTAACTTCATAGAGTTTAAAATCTAACAAGGAAGTTAGATAAGATAAATAAACAGGTAATAGGTATAAAATTATCCTATTTGTACCATATAATGTAAAGCCTTTAACTTTACTTGTGGCTGGTTGCAGTGACTCATGCCTGTAATTCTAGCACTCTGGGAGGCCAAGGTGGGAGGATTGCTTGAGCTCAGGAGTTGGAGATCAGCCTGAGCAAGAGCAAGACCCTGTCTCTACTAAAAACAGAGAAATTAGCCGGACATGGTGGTGCAGCCTGTAGTCCCAGCTACTCAGAAGACTGAGGCAGGAGGATTGCTTGAACCCAGGAGTTTGAGGTTGCAGTGAGCTATAATGATGCCATGGCACTGTAGCCAGGGCAATAAATCTAACAAAAACTGTAAAACCAGTACCATCAAACTGTAACACAAGAAGACCCAAAGAAAGGGTGACCTTCAGAATTGGAAGATTTAATATTAAGCTGTATCCTATAAATAGTGGGGAAGGGCTTAATGCAAACTAATAAGCAAGTTCTAAAAGTTTTAGGAAAATACAAAGGATCAAGAATAAACATATATATGTTTTTGATCTGTCTTATCCTGTTTGAATGTAAGCTCCATAAAGACAAGGACTTTGTTTTATTTAATGCTGGATGGTACCTAGAACAGTGCCTTGCATGTAGCAAGTGCTCAACAAGTATTTGTTGAATGAAAAAATGAAAATATAGTGACCAATATTGCCTTTCACAAGTCTCCGAATTTGGGGAATTTATAGGTGGTTAAGGGATTTCCAAGTGTTCTAGAAATCAAAAATGGTTTTATGATTCTTGGTATTTCTTCCTTCTGCTAATGAAAGGGAATTTTATTCCTTTTCATTTATATTTAGCAAGTTAGTTTATATGAGCATAGAGTATTATTAATACTTCAACAGTCAATAAATATTGTTAGTCCCCCCCCAAAAGAAAACAGTAGCCAGAATATTCATGAAGAAATAAAACAAAGTTGAGGACTTACAATACTGGATATAAAGATTTACTTTTAAAACTGCAATAGTTACGAGAGTAAGGATTAACAGTAAACCAATGGAATGAAATAGAGAACTCAGAATCATAAACACATGCTTGATTTATGACAAAGAGGACACTGCGGAGCAGTGAGGGGAGAGAATTTCATTACATCGTACTGGGACAAATGGACATTTATATGGGGAAAAATAATCCTTGGGCCTCTACCTTATGCCATCTGAGAACATCAGTTCTGGATGGGTTGTGGATCTAAATGTAGAAATTAAATCAATGAAACTTCTAAAGAAAATAAAGTATCTTCATGACTTTAGGGTAGCCTGCTAGGGCAGTGTTCAGCCTTGCTTGCTACCCTGAACCCTTGAGTTTAAGCTTGGGAGGAATGCTTCCATAGGCTCCTGCTCTGGGACACCCCAGTATACTTCTCCAGAGCACTGGCAGGATGAACAACCCCTCCTCTTCAGCAGTTACTGGGGTTCAACTGGTGTGTATTTGTCCAGGTGGATTTTTTCCTTCATTTACAGCGAAGTGAGAGCTGATCTGCTCTTGCCTCTATCAGTTTTACATACACTAATTTGGAAGAAAGTTTGGACGGTGACCTCAGTTTCTAGTCTCTTGTGCTCATATAATTTCCTCCCATTGTTTTGTTTTGTGAGTCAGTTTAGTGCGAATTTGGAACTGGATTGCAGTATGAATAGTTTAACATGAGTTTTGTCATCATACTAGAAGTCTCTATGTTGATACTTCATTGGTTATATTTCCCGATGTCCTTGATTGAAAAGACCCTGGGAGCTGAAAAAGTAGGGTACTAATCTTATATAAGGGAAATTTTTATGTTCTGTAGGACCATTTATGAAGTTGGAATCAGAGTAGAAATTAATCATTGAAAAACTATCTGAATTATTTGCTTTTAGCAAATTCAGGTGGTTTTAATTGAATAGGTTTCTTTTCAGTCCAAAAATCTCTGGAGAATAAACCTTCTATGTATAGCCCTGTAGTTTAGAGTTAGATGTTTGTACTCTCTAAACCTGGAGGTCTCCTCACTAACTAGGTCTCTACTGAGCGTGGCCTTTCCTAGGGGGAAAGGACTAGCTTATTTCCACTGAAGTCACAAGAATGCCTCTTTTTAAATAAAAGTTATTTCATAAGACTATGTAGCTGTTTACTTTAAAGTACTTTCTTGTTAGTTTATATTTTTATTTATGAACTATAATGTTTAAAGGTTTTATTCAAGTGAAAATGAATACAGTGGATTACATATAGTTCGACCTTCAACTGGGAAAATTGTGAATGAACTTTTCAAAGAGGCAAGGGAACATGGGGCTGTCCCTCTGAATGAAGCCACAAGAGCTTCAGGTGATGACAAATCTAAGGTCAGTACTCAATTTTAAAACTACACTATTTCTGTGTTTGATTTCCTCTATCATTTTTTATATTGGTTACAAACGTTTTTCTAACTGTATGTTTTGGGGGAAGGGAAGAAAAGCTATGTTTTTCTTAAAATATTTGTTTCAGTTTTATAAGGTTATAGTCTTTCCATTAATAATTCACAGTTGAGGCAATTTCTTACATTTCTATGCAACTTTTTAATTTACCTTTGAATTTTGAAATAATTATCAATTCACAGGCATTTGCAAAAAGAGTACAGGGAGGTCCCATGTCCCTTTCATCCCATTTCCCCCAATGGTTACATCTTACATGATTTTAGTGTAGTATCAAAGCCAGTAATTTGACATGGGTACAATGTGTGTGTACAGTTTTATGTCATTTCATCACGTGTAGACTTGTGTGATCGGCCAACTCAGTTGAGATACCATTCCATCATCACGAAACTCCCTGCTCCTTTGTAGTCACACCCTGCTCCCTCCCTCTCTCCTCCCATAACCTCTAGCCGTCACTAATCGGTTTTCCATTTCTATAATTTTATAATATTGAGAATGTCATACAAATGGAATCATAGACTATGTGACCTTTTGGGAGTAGCTCTTTTCATTCAGCATAATTGCATGTGTCAATACTTTGTTCCTTTTTAATTCCTGAGTAGCATTTCATGGTGTGGGTATACCACAGTTTAACCATTCATTTATTGAGGGACATTTTAGTTGTTTCTGGTTTTTGACTATTACAAATAAAGCTGCTGTGAGCAATTGTGTATGGGTTTTATTTTACTTATATAACTTTTCATTTCTCTGGGATAAATGCCCAGGAGTACAATTGTTGGGTCATACATTAAGTGTAAGTTCCATTTTTTTAAGAAACTACCAACCTGTTTTCCAGAGTGGTTGTGCCATTTTATATTCTCATAATGTATGAGAGAGCCAGTTTCTCTACATCCTTACCAGCATTTGGTATTGTCACTGTTTTTAATATTTGCCATTTTGATGGGCGTGTAGTGATAACACTGGTTCTAATTTGTATTTCCCTAAGGACTAATGATGTTAATTTACGTTTTCCTAATGGCTAGTAATATTGAACATCTTTTCTTGTGCTTATTTGCTATTATCTTTATTATAATGTCTCTTCATGACTTTCGCCCATTTTCTAATTGGATTTTTTATTTTGTTACTTTTGAGTTTTGAGGATTCTTTGTATATTTTAATAGGTCTGGGTCCTTTGTCAGATATATGGTTTGCAAATATTTTCTCCCAGATTGTAATTTGTATTTTTATCCTCTTATCCTCTTAACAGGGTTTTTCACAGAGCAAAAGTTTTAAATTTTGATAAAATCCAATTTATTCTTTTTCTTTTTAACAGCTCATGCTTTTGGTGTCTTGTCTAAGAACTTTTCACCTAAATGTAGGTCCCAAAGATTCTCTCCTATATTATCTAGAAAAATTTGACATTTAAATCCATGATCCATTTTGAGTTGATTTTATAAAAGGTGTGAGGTTTACATCAAGGGTCATTTTTTTGCTTACGATGCACAGTCGCTCCAGCATCACTTGTTGAAAGGCTCTTCTTCCTCCATTGAATTGCTTCTGCACCTTTCTAAATTTTTGTAAACTTTTTATAGAGCTTTTATAACTATATCAACTGACACAGTATTGGTATATTGAAGAATAGTTCAAGTGTCTTTTTTAGTATAATTGTCATATATTTTTACAGTCAGCATTTCTCAACCTGGAATTTCCCTATCAAAATCATTTGAGGAGGTTATGAAACTTAAATTTTAGCTTTCATTTCATTATTTGTCAACAGCTTGAAATTCTTTGAGTCAAGTCTTAAGGTAATTTTGGCTCTTGTTGATTCTCTAATTTTGTAAGAAAATTGTGGAATTGATATGATTTATTCTATGGAGAAGAAAGCAATGTGATAATTAAAAGCTCATTCATGATATAAAAGGTGATTAAAAGGAATAGCATTTTTACCTCATAAGCTATCCTACTTGAAGAATAGAAGACCTTGTGATTAGTATAGCAAAATAAAAAGTGCAGTCATAGCTGACTTGTTATAGTTGAATAAAAGCAATTTATAAATAAGGATAGAGCTTTTCTTAGGGTGGTTCATACCCATTTATAAAATCCTTCCTTTGTGAAACATGATTTAATCATTGTAATTTTTATTAAAAGACTTGTCACAAAATATTAAGGGTAGGTTTTTTTTTAATTTATCTATACTTGAAAATATGTATTTCAATGTATAAATGCTTATCTTAGTGTAAGGTTGACCTGTATTATTAATATTTCAGTTTCTGAGTCACTAATGTTTTTATGGAAAGAAATATAATTTTTTACTTGAGTATACTTCTCTATAATAAGACTTTCATTCTAATATAAAATTTTTTGGGTAAGTATGAACCAGTGTGGATAATTACAGTTTATCTAGTTTTAAAATATATATTATATATTATAATATTTTAGTGAATAATCCTTAGTGAATTTTTAACTCACTTGCTATGTATTGTAGTCATTTACAGGTGGAGGATACAGATTGGGTAATTCCTTTTGTAAGCGGTCTGAATATATCTATGGAGAAAATCAGCTACAAGATGTAGGTACAATAACCAAAATGAAAAAGTATAAATATTTGCCTCCGGTTGCTACTGTTTGTTTTAAAATTAAAAATTGATAATATAAATATGTTTCTCTTGGTATTTTTTAAACCTTGGTTAAAAAGACCAACACGGGCCGGGCTTGGTGGTTCACACCTGTAATCCTAGCACTCTGGGAGGCCGAGGCAGACGGATCATTTGAGCTCAGGAGTCCAAGACCAGCCTGAGCAAGAGTGAGACCCCGTCTCTACTAAAAATACAAAGAAATTAGTTGGACAACTAAAAATATGTAGAAAAAATTAGCCAAGTATGGTGGCGTGTGCCCGTAGTCCCAGCTACTCGGGAGGCTGAGGCAGAAGGATTGCTTGAGCCCAGGAGTTTGAGGTTGCTGTGAGCTAGGCTGATGCCACAGCACTCTAGCCCAGGCAACAGACCAAGACTCTGTCTCAAAAAAAAAAAAAAAAAGACCAACATATAAGCTTTCAGTCTCAATTTTTATTTTGTATGTCAGTCATGCTTTGCATTTAGAGATACACGACTATTTGTTGAATGTGTGATTCACTGTCAAAATGAACATACAAGTGAACCCAGTGGCACACACCTATAAATTTCAGATATTTGGGAGGCTGAGACAAGAGGATCACTTGAGCCCAATAGTTGAAGGCCAGCCTGGGCAACATAGCAAGATCCCATCTCTTAAAAAAAAAGTTTAAGAAAATGAACTTTATATGTATAAATTATAATTATTATAAATGGTAAATTGTCATAGTATAAACATTTTAGCTAAGTTATAAATGTTAGAATACCTAAAGTTATTCTTTGCTTCTGTTGCTTTTTGAGATTTTGGCGTTTTAATTTTCATTTTAAACATTGATATATTCTTGGATCATCAGTGGAAATTCAGTTTTGCCCTTTGGCATGACTGTTTAAGGTCTGTAGCACAGAAGAGTGTAGTGTGGGTGTAGACGAAGAAAGAGGGTAGGAGTAGTGAGGTGCAGCTGGATGTTCTCTTCTCATTACTTTTATTTTCTAGTGAACCACGAGTAATTGTACTTCAAGGCCAGGATCCAGTTGTGGGACCTTTGGCATTTGCTGTCATTGTCAGTTTGTTAAGCTAAATACAAATCTGCTAGGAAAACATGTGGTTTCATTTATGTCTTTATAAATAAAGAATAGCATAAATAATTCCCTATTTTAAATTAATTAAATGGTTTAATATGTTGTAAGATATCACATTTGTAACTTAAAATTGTTTGAGAGAGATGTATTCTTATATATGTATTTTTTTTTTCCTATGCCCAAAAGGTTCAGATTTTGCTTAAACTGTGGAGCAATGGTTTCAGTTTAGATGATGGAGAATTGAGACCTTACAGTGACCCAACAAATGCTCAATTTCTGGAGTCTGTTAAGAGAGGGTAAGATGTATTGTTTGTATTCTATTCATTACTTAGAGTGGGGCTATTTTTTTTCTGAACAGACTGTAATCAGTAGTGCACTACTGGTTTTCAAGAGTTGGTTCCTGGAATATATTGTGTTAAGTGGTTGCCAGGGATATAATATTCTTGAGTCTATAAAGGATATATTGCTATCTGTAAGTCACTGGTTCTTAACTTTGTGAGTCGGGGGCATTGGACATTGGCCCATTTTGAAATCTGAGGAAATTATGGACCTAATTCCAAGAAGAAACATCTAATGTAATAATCAGTGAATTGATTAGCATGTAGCTGCCCATCCACTAAGCCACTGTCCTGCTTACTGTTGACAGGGTGACTCTCATTGCATGTATGCCTGAAATTCAACTTATATTAGAAATTTTTTAAAGTGGCATTACTGCTGGCAGAAGATTTTGCAAGGTTAGTTTGAAGTTAAAATCTGTGAAAGTAAACCAGATATTCAGTTTTCTGACCCATTCAAAGAACATTGTAACTTACCAGCTTTTCTTGCTAAAGGATGAGAAATCAAGTGATTTTGCTATGATAATTACTAGCTGACAGTGAGTTATTCCTAAATAGAAATACAACTAAAGACACAAGGTTGATCATAAACTGGGAGACTAGTAGCAGGAAGGGACCAGAGTTAGGGGGGTTATACTCCATACAGGAATTGACGGAGCTTTTCCAAGTGATGAAATGCGTCCAGGGAGAGTGGCTGAGGTGGAGTGGGGATTAAATTCATTGGAGTCAAAGTAGCCAACGAACTCTGAAAGAAATTAGTTTTAGAATTAGTTTTAGAAAACGAATTAGTATGAATTTTGAATTTAAATTCTGTACAGATAATGTTAGGATACCAAATAAAGACAAGAAATGCTATAAGTATGCCGAAGTCATTGAGAAAGGCAGGAAGCTGTCCTAGGGGGCAATATATGGCGGTGGCAATTACAGGATATAATAGTTTTAAGTCAAAGCTATGGACTCGGAGACCTGCAGAAGCATTGGGAAGGGCTGGGGCAGCTGGGCGGGGGAAGTGTTCATCTGCTAAGTGAAGACCAATGTAACTGTTGAAATTGATGCTAATTTCAAGATAGTGGAAGATAAGAACATACTGATGATGAATGTACTACTATATAGATTAAAGACTAATTTATCATTAAATGAAAATAATCTATAAACTTTGTAGGCTAATGTTTAAACAGACATAGTATATTAAAAGTATTTTTAAATTTGAGCCACACAGTAGCCTTGAGTACAAATTCTGATTATGATTAAGAAGAGTTTTAGAAAAGACTGCTTGAAAAAAATAAATGATGTCAAATAGTGGTTCTCAACTGCGTAAGGTCCATTGACTCTTTTTTGTAATAAGTATTTTGTAACACCATCTATACTATCCTCAAAGAAGAACTCATAGATGATATAGTCTACCTGTGTACATTATTTCCCAAAATATCGATATAGTATTCTACCTTAAATATATTGAAGAAATAAAAGAAAGTAATTTATCATAAAATGATACATATTTTAAGTTATGAATGCTCAGGTGTGACCACACCAGGAGATGTAAGTAGTCAGATAATTTGTACCTGTATGCAGTCTAGCACTTCTCAGGTAAAAGCGACAGGTATAAAAACAAGGATGAAGTATGTGAAGTTGTACGTTTAATTACTACAAGTGGCATTGCATTCAAGGACTTGGTAAAGTTCCAAACCAACTACGGTCTTACCTCGGTTTACATGATAGTGCGTTCCTGGAAATTTCAACATGTATTAACACAGTAGCCCCCAAAATGTATTTTTCTTATTTGTAAGACAGAATTAGGTTTCAGGCTCAGACATTATAAACAGCGTTGTCATCCATGTGACTCCCTGGAGAGCACCTGGCAATTCTGCAGAGCCCAAGTCACTGTGTGAGACGAAGCCCCTGTTGTGCATCTTACACTCCCTGACACCGAGTGACAGCAGTGCTCCCATCAGTCACCCGACGAGTATATCTATTTTCAGAACTTTTTCCAGGGAGTTTATAAATAAAAATCCACATTAACCGTTTATCCTCATAGGAATTGTCTAGTGCTAATTTTAACTTTTTAAATGTCAGAAGTACTCCAAGATGACCAACAACCAGAAACATCCCTACGTCAAAAACCTCTAAGGAATAATGGGAGGTAACTTTAAGAAAGAAAGATCTGCAAGGACTAATCAATCCTCATGGAAATTTTTATATTTTATAATTTAAGCAAAAATTGCTGTTTTCCAGTGTAGCTCATGACTTCATTACAGTCATCTCAACAGAGTAATTTTTGAAAAACTTAATTAAAACCTTTCCTCCCTCTTTTTAAAAGGGAGATTCCCCTGGAGCTTCAACGCCTGGTTCATGGTGGCCAACTGAATTTGGATATGGAGGACCATCAGGATCAAGAATACATAAAACCTAGATTGAGGTTCAAGGCTTTTAGTGGAGAAGGGCAAAAACTTGGAAGGTAAAAATCCTAAAATGAGAAAAATACTTGTCTTCGTTCAACATGAATTTTCTTTGAAAATAAAAAGAGCAAAATGACGTGTAAAGTAAAAACTGAAATATGAACAATGAAGACCTTGCAGATGGAATTAGATATAAAAATCTGGTAGTAATATTAGTAGCTGATACTTAGATAGCAATTACCATGATCCCGGCCCTCCAAGCAATTTACATGCATTATCTCACTTAATCTTCACAACTCTGATGTCAATAGTGTTATTACTCCATTTTGCAGATGCAATAATTTGCCCAAGTTGATTGAGCTGGGAAATGACTGGCATGTGAGATTCAAACCCAGAAAGTCTGGCCCCAGAGTTTGTGCTTTTTACCACTATGCCATCTGCCTCTTTCAGGTTACCTAGTTTCAAAAGGAAAAATTGTAAAGCATTGTTAAGATTTAAAAAAATGGATATCTTACATCACAACTTTAAGCATGTGTGTCTGCCATAAGTAATTATTAGGCTCTTGCAGCAGGAGCAATGCGCTTTGCATGATGGTTTTCAATAGTTTTTAAGCAACCAAACTCTTTCTGCATGTTATGAAAGCGCAATATGTAAAACACATGTGAAACCTGAGTTCTTCTGATTGTAGGTGAAGGAAAGAATTGCCTGTGAGACATTTCCAAAGAACCCCTAGGACTTTGAAAAGCACAACTTAAAAACCAATGTGCGGCCGGGCACGGTGGCTCACGCCTGTAATCCTAGCTCTCTGGGAGGGCGAGGTGGGAGGATCGCTTGAGGTCAGGAGTTTGAGGCCAGCCTGAGCAAGAGTGAGACCCCATCTCTACTAAAAAATGGAAAGCAAGTAGCTGAACAACTAAAAATATATAGAAAAAAAAAAATTAGCCAGGCACGGTGGCTCAGGCCTGTAGTCCCAGCTACTCAGGAGACTGAGGCAGAAGGATTGCTTAAGCCCAGGAGTTTGAGGTTGCTGTGAGCTAGGCTGACGCCACGGCACTCTAGCCTGGGCAACAGAGCAAGATTGAGTTTCAAAAAAAAAAACCCAATGTGCATGGCAGAATGTATGAATGAACTCCTTTATAATTACCATGGCTTAACATAATCTTCATAAATCTAATAAAATATGTTGGTACAGATCACCCTCCATTTGTTCACATATTATTGGAGGTGATATGGAATTGCTGCATTGACAGCGTTTCCAGCGTACCCTTTTGTGCATCCTTTGTTCCTTTTTATGTGATCGCTTCCCTTCCAACTCCTTTTCAATTGCCTTGTGCACACTGGTTTTCTATTCCCCTCTCATTTCTCAAAATAGGGAAGGCTTCAGTATCAGCTTTTTATACTTGTCTTTGCTATGTCTGGTCTCCCTTTCTGTATCCTTTTCTCCTGATAGAGGCTGATTGCTGGGACATATAGGGAATACGGGAATACCTGTTTTTTTTAGGGCCCAAACCCTTTAGAGCCCAATCACAGGTCTACTTGAAAATTTTCTCCTTCATCTCTTTCCTGCCAACACCTGTCAGGCTTCTCTTGAATTGTGCTATTTCCTCCCTCCTCTTATTATGAGATATTTATAATAGATTTGCGAGATATTTACAAGATATTTATGAGATTTACAAGATATACATACATATTTAATTTTCTAGCACTTCTCATTTTTATTTAATATTTGTTGAGATTCTGATTTTGAGTTAAAATACAGATAAAATGTCTAGTCATCTCTTTGCTATATATGTATTCTTTCTCTATTATTTAAATTTATGACCAAAAATTAATTTTAGAATGCACATCTTTCTTAGTAGAAGTATAGTAAATCTAGAATTGAAATTGAAGATAGTGTAAAGGAAAGGCAGCTGAGAAGAGCCAGTGATTTTGATCTGTAAATTCACCTCATGAAAATAAGGATATTATCCAATGATAGTATCTCACAAAGGCCGGTCTTTTTTCTTATAAAGCAAATAGCTAAAGAAAATGATGGAAAAGAAAGAAGAAACTAATAGAAGAGAGTAACAGAGATCAGTGATGAGAATGCCATGTTAATTACTAGGCATATTAATCAGGAATTTGATTCTAGAAAACAATCTATTGCTAGTTTAAGTAGTAAGGGATTTCTATAGGGTCTTGGGTAGTTTATAGAATTTCTGGAAGAGATAGCAAACCAAGCTTTCCATAAGAGAAACAAACATAACAGAAGAATGTTCTGGAGAAAATACCTCATATCCTACCTGACCCCAAATCAGGTACTCAGTGCCCACAAAGCTAGGGACCAAATACTAGAACATTCTGTCATAGAAGAACCACTCTCTTCACCACCTTGGTAGACTGGAAGAGCTGCATAGCTTCCACTTCACAAATATATACTTTCACTATACAAATATATATTTGTTTGATGGAAAGATAGAATCATATAAAATCGTAGCTGTGAGGGAGTCTGCGAAATGTAGTCTTTAGAACTTCCAGCTTCTAGTGTATAGGAAAGTTACACTAGAAGATTAGTGTGGTAGTGTCAGCCTATGTTGCACAGGGACCCAAATGTTGAATAAGCGAATATCATATTCTTTTAAAAAATGAAGAGTTGCATAGAACACTTTACATTAAGGATTTACATTAAGAAACATATTAAAATAAAAATTTAAAAGTTAACATTTATCTATGTAGAAAGTAACTTTCTAAAACGGCTCCTTTCTCAAGGGTTCCAGATAATTAATTTACTGAAAAGAGAAATAAAAATAATCAAGTAAAACAGAAATGAGAATAATCCATTGTCTTCCATAAATGGCAATCTTATTACAAATGAACATCACATAGATGGAAACTAAATCAATTTTTTATTGTGATATGCAAACAATTATGGGACAAACTTAAATGCAGTAAAAAAATTACCCAATATCCTCACGTAATATAACAGAAGCAAGCAAATCATAAATGTAAAACTGCAAATTTACAATTGTAGTTCAAACTGTATTATTGAATAAAAATTAACTTTCTAAGCTAGAATAGAGCTCGACAAGGAAAAGACCTAGAAATCACAGAATCATTTTTGATAGGCAGGACTAGCAAGTAGACATTCACCGTAGGCTTTTGAGCTGCCATGTATAATGACAAAAATCATGATTTGAAGCAGATTTCTGCTTAAGAACAGTCACTCCCTGTTCATCACACTGTTCAGTCCGAAAGATTATGCTGGCCGTTCCCACTCACCTGAGGTTTGACCTGGTCTTGGTCCCTGAACCCCTGAGGGCTCTTTTTTCTAAAGCTTAACAGCGCCTTCCTGCCTGCCTTTCCTTGCCTTTCTTATCCCAGCTCTTCGGCAGCCCCTCACCTGGCTGCAGCCTAGCTGTGCGGGGCAGGCAGTGCTGGCCTCCCTAATCTCCCAGGGCTGACCACAGTGCTCCCTGCCTCTCTAAGCCCCAGATTCTACCCCTGCCCTCCCTCTCAGAAGATTCCATTGCTTCCAGCTTCACTAGAAAATAAAGCCTGACAGGAATTAACTTTCTTAATATGTTTCCCTCAGCCTCCAAGTTTAATGATAACTGTATCCGTCTTTCCTTAAGTTTGGAGAAGAAGTTGTTCCCCCTCCTGTCTGAGGCAACTGTAGCCCACATCCTTTCTTCCCGTTTGCCTAGAAACCTTGTTTTATCAATTAATTTCCCACTCTTTTCTTTAAAAACACATCCCCGTGTTAGGGATGCTGAACTGCTGGCACAGTAAAGCAGGTTGGCAGTGCAACTATTAAAGCTTTCAATTCTGAACTTGAAAAAAATTCTTAATATCTGGTCATTTATTATAAATCATCATCTTCTCCTTTTTCATATCTTTATCACTTATATTCTCAAATAGGTTCTAAAATCTGTCAGGAAACAGCTAAAGAAAGGGGAAGTATTAGCAGTAAGTACCACTAATGTTACTAATTTATCGTGTATACTCTGAGAAAAACTTTTTGAATGGGAGTAAGGGTCATGATGAGTTTGATTTGCGTTGGACTAAAGCCCAAATGCTCATAGAACTTTTATACTAATAAATATGTTGATATATTTCTTTTTATTCAAAAGGAGATAATTCATAGGAAGCCATCTAGATCTCAGTATTCAAGAGAATAAACATCAAGATTGTCAAAGAATCCCTCAAGATGACTGAGAGAATATTAACATTTTATGACTATAAAGAATTTGGCTAGGCCAGGCACATGGCTTACACCTATAATCCCAGCACTTTGGGAGGTAGAGGATTGCTTGAGGCCAGGAGTTTGCCTGGGCAACAGAACAATACCCCATCTATAAAATTTTTTTAAAAAATTAGCTGGGCTAATGGTGGTACTACAGGTATGGTGGTGCATAGCCGTAGTACCAGCTGCTTGGGAGTCTGAGGTGAGAGGATCACTTGAGCCACACTGAGCTATGATCACGCCACACTGCACTCCGGCCTAGGCAACAAAGTGAGACATCACTTCTAAAAAAAAAAAAAAGAATTTGGCTGAATTTGTTTTAATCTTGTAACCAAAAGAGCACTCTATTTTTGACATTCACTTTTGAGTTATACTGACTAATCATCCTGGTAGACGTTAGAAGGTACTAAGAAAGCAATGCTGAGGTCACTAGTAATCAAGGTCAAACGGTAAAGTTTATCAGATAAGTTTTATTATAAATTCATCACCACGTGTACAATTTTTTCCCCACTAATAACTTACGAGTTATTTCTCTTTTGCAAAGCAGTAACTACAATCAGATGTTTTTAAGTGATATTAACCAAGTTGTAATTAAATGAATAGTGCTGATAATATGTGCAAAATAGCAGGCACCTGTTGAAACACTATGTTTTAGGTACTATATCAAGGACTTACTGGTATAATATACCTTCATAACATGGTATTAGTCCCCTCATTTTATAAATGATAGAACTGGAATAGAGATTGATGTACTCACTGGAGTTTGCACAGTTGACATAGCCAGGATTTGAAACCCAGTCTGTCTGTGCTCTTAATCATTCTTTGACATGGATTCAGAGTTGTTCAGATTTCTAACTAAAGAAACTGCTGTGCTAAACAGTCTGATGAAATTTCAAAGAGATAAAGGAGGAAAGGATACAAAGTTAGGCTTTTGAGAGAGATTGGCTAAATAAATCATAGGATCCAAAATAATTTTTATGTGACAAAAGAGGTTAAAAGAAGTATAGGAGATGCAAATGAAGCCATGTTGTTGCTAGTCCAAAAGTCATGTGGGGATCACTTGAGAATCAACTGGAGATCTAAGTGTCTTCGTTTTGTCCTGTGTCTTAGGTGTTCAGATTTGTGTTCTAATTCTTTAATTCTTCTTTCTTAGCCTTACACCTGAAATAGTCAGTACACCTTCCTCCCCAGAAGAGGAGGATAAATCAATACTTAATGCAGTTGTTCTCATTGATGATTCCGTGCCAACAACAAAAATTCAAATCAGGTTAGCAGATGGAAGTCGTTTGATACAAAGATTCAATAATACACACAGGTAAACTTCTTTGCTGGCAAAGTGTCTCGTCTTAGCAAAATTGTATGTGACCTGAGTAATGAAGTATATGATATTCTTGAGATATACTTTGAAGTTTTTGACAGAAGAAGAATTTTTAAAAGGATAATAGCTATATATAAGAAGTGAAATACATGGTATTTAAATGACCTCTGTGAACCATCCAAATACTAATACAAATTCAGATATCACACAAAAATAAATTAAAAGCTATAGTTTTGCATTGTTGGTAAAACCATATGAAGTAAAATCAAATTTACCTTAATATAGTAAAAACTTATTTGGACCTTACTTAAAAATTTATGATAATTCTGATTGGGATTAACATTCTGTTTAACAAATTCTTTGTAATAGAAATGTATGGTGTAAGTAAAGTTTAATTGTTCTCTCGTCAAGTTCTACAGGTAAACATTTAAACTTCCTTTAACATTTACTTGTGTGTAACATTTGTTGTAGTCGTTATTATTTGTATTTGTTCATTGAGCAAGACCCTAAAGGGTATATTGATGATCCTAGTTGAGTTACTATGTATAGGTGACAATAACTTTTTAAAATTATTCCTGTGACTTAACACTTCTCACAGTTTTGACTCACCTTGCCACAGGCCAATCAGAGTTATCTTTTTTCTGGGTCATAAGGTGCTAAAATATTTTACACTCTGAGAAAAGTAGGACCTGCACTTTCAATATAGCAACATTGTTATACTTATTTTATGCATTACTCACCTGAAGATTGTATATATTTTACATTAAATGTTATGCACACTCCAGAGTTAATCCTTACATTTCACCTTAAAGCTAAGATAAATTCTTCCATTGAAATGATGTGTATTAAAGTTATAACACTTTTAAATAAGAGTTAAAATTGTGTGATTTTTATTATCTAATTTTAGCTAAAAAGCTTATGTGAAAATATGGTTCTTTGTATGACAAATTATTTTTATTTTATTTCTTCAGGATTCTGGATGTCCGGGACTTTATTGTACAGTCCCGTCCTGAATTTGCAACTCTTGACTTTATTCTTGTGACTTCATTTCCAAATAAAGAACTAACAGATGAAAGCCTGACACTACAAGAAGCAGATATTCTTAATACTGTGATACTCCAGCAACTAAAATAATACTGCTGTTACATGCAGTAGCATGTGGGAATAGATAATGTGCCATATTAATAAGGAAAATACTTCCAGCATTAAAAACAACCAGGTTATTTTTATTGTTTTTACAGACGAATTTTGGCCACCTGCATTCCTTGGCTTGTGGCCCCCTTCTTCCATCCTAAAAGCCAGCACCATTGCATCTCTCTGACCCTTCCCTGATCACGTCCCTCTGACAACAGCCAGGAAAGGTTCTCTGCCTTTAAGGACTCGTACAATTAGATTGGGCCCACTGGATAATCCAGGATTATCCCCCTATCTTAAGATCTGTAGTAACTTTAATCACATCTGCAAAGTTCCTTTTACCATTTAAGGTTACACAGAGATTTGGGGATTAGGGCATGAACATTTTAGGGGGGACATTATTCTGCCTAACTACCCTGTCCCAAAGATTCACGTCTAACAAAGGTGCTCAAAAGTCTCAACCCATTATAGCATCAACTCAAAGTCTAAAATCTTGTCAGAAGCTCACCAACTCAAAAGTCCCAAATCTCATCATTTACATCATCTAAATTAAGCATGGGAGAGGATCTGGGTATGATGCCTGGGTTGTAATTCCTGTCTATGCACCTGTGGACCTAGAAAACAAGTTATCTGCTTCCAAATATGAAGGCAAGCCAAGCATAGAATAACAGTTATATACATTCCTGTTCAAAAAGCAGAAAATAGAATGAAAAAAGGAGCCACCAGCACCAGTGAATTTGTAAATCCAGCCAGTCACACAACTAAGTTTTAAGGCCTGAGATTGACCTTCCTTGGCTCCCAGCTCAGTTCTCTAGGCTTGTAACTCCATCTCAGAGTCATCTTTCCTTTTTTCACAAAAGGCACATGCTTGTAGCCGAGTAGTTTTGTCAGCTTGTTTCTCCTTCCATTCTCTATACCTTGCAGTTAAAGCTGGCAGTGTTTCTGCTAGTGTAACGTTGTCAGGGAACTTGTGGGTCTCCTGTGTATGCCATGGGGATTCACTCCATTGCACTGGAGTCTCCTCACTTATCTTTCCCGGATAAGCCTATCTCTATTTTTTACTTTTTCTGAAGTATCTGAGAGAATCTGTGATTCACACCCTTAATGTCTTCAAAGAGCCTTTTGTGTGACTGAATTCTCAGACCTTTTGATCCTTCTGAGGTATTAGCAAAAGGTTGTACAGCCATGTCCTTGTCTGTTTCTCTAAAGCAGGCATTCCTGACAGTGGATCTCTTAATTTTCGTGTCTTTTGCTGTTTGGGTAGGCTGAGAATTTCCCGAGTCATCAAGTCCTAGTTTCTTTATATTTACCCTTTCTTCCCCCAACTTACCTATCTCCTTTCACACTTTACTATAATCAGCAAAAAGGCAGGCTGTACCTTCCACCGTGTGCTTGCAACTATCCTCAGCTAAATAGTAAGTTTAGCACTTACAAATTCTGCTTTCCACATAACTGCAAGACACATTCACTTAAGCTTTTTGTCACTATGTGATAAGGATCCCTTTCTTCCAGTTTTCCAATAACATATTCCTCATTTTCTTCTAAGCCCTCAACAGCAGCACCTCTAATGTTGTTATTTCGTGATGATTTGAGTATTCTCTGTGGCAATTTTGGCATTCTCTACCATGCTGCCCGCTTCCCTCAAGCCCTTGCCGGCATTACCATTCTGCATTTCTACAACAGTATGCTTAAGTCAGTGTAGGTACTTCCTGTTATGCCCCTCAGAATTCTCCCAGCCCCTACCGCTGCCCCGTTCCAGAGCCAGTTCTCCATTTTCAGGTATTTGTTACAGCAGCACCCCACTGCCAGGTATCTAGAAAAGTCTTTTTTACCTTCTCATGCCAATTAACTTGAATGTGCTGCTAGGAGATTTGGAATCCACCTTTCTCCAGGTGGATATTTCTCTGGTTATTTCAAAGAGGCGAATTTACATGCACTAGGGTTTTTAATACTGAGAATGCTTCCAGAACTACCACAAGATAAAAGTGTTGATCCCACTACTGCAGGGAAGAATCTTCCTCAGTGTCATAACAGAAATAAGATTATTCCTAGGTCTTCCCCTCAGAATAGGAAGCCCTGCTCCTTTCCACTTATGGAAAACAACTTGGATAACACGTAACAGCTCCAACTCAGGAAGATTACCAGGGGTAAACTACCTTTGCATGGGGCAAAATCATCTTTGCAAGGAAACGATTTCTAGACAGAAATGACTGTTTTAAATAAAAGGGCATTGTCCTGTTTTGGATTAACAAAGCAGGAAAAAAACTAACCAAACATTGCAAAATTATTTGAAATTTTCTTGTTTTTATCAATTAAGTGCAGTGCCTATAGATGCCCGTACAAAAATAACGGCCATGTTTGTATATAGTAGTCTTCCAAAATACAGAAATTTACATTAGGAAGGAAAATTAAACATCCGGGGGGGTGAACAGTACTTTCATACTTGCTACAGCGTTTTGCTTCATTGAGAGTCATTTTCCTGAATTATTTTTACTACTGTGGTCATTGTAACTGTTAAAATTTATAATCATCTCAAAAAAGAGTATGTCACAATGAGCAGTTAGGCAACCATGTGTGAAATCAGTCATTTCGCATGATGTATGTAATGAAAAATTTTGAAGTGTCTGTTTACCAATAAAGAATGTTTTCATTGAAACTCATCAAAATGTTTTTCAAAATTTCTTTGATTTGTGGTTTTATTTGAGTGGCTGAATAGATTATTTTAAACATGAGTAACATTTCCTGTGGTCGAATTTCCCTTGGTGAACATTTTTTGGGGGCAGAGAAGGAACTGAAGGAATGTTATCTCAATTTCCCATTACTGTTTCTGTTTTTATTCTACCCAAATAAAAAAGTTTAGGTGCTGCTTTGCCACAGTGGATTTCTGCAAATTTTGTCACGTGTGTGTTGTTATAAAGTATGTAGTGGTACCTTAAGAGTTTATGTCCCTGATCAGTAATAAAAGTATATATGTGGCCGATATTGTCATAAATGCCAAGAAAGTTTCTATAATCCTTTAAAAAGCTGTTTTGTTGGTTGGTTTTGGGGTTTTTTTGCTAAAGAATCTTACTCTGTCACCCAGGCTAGAGTGTAAAGTTTTTAATTGAAGTATCTTCTAACTCCAATTAAATGGAGCACCCCAGGCAGGGTATGGTGGCTCACGCCTGTAATCCTAGCACTTTGGGAGTCCAAGGACAGAGGATTGCTTGAGGCCAGAAGTTCGAGACCAGCCTGAGCAACATAGCCAGACCCCATCTCTACAAAAAAATAGAAAAATTAGTCAGAAGTGGTGGTGCTGGCCTGTCGTCCCAGCTGCTCAGGAGATTGAGGCAAGAGGATTACTTGAGACTAGGAGTTAAGAGCTATGATGACAACAATGCACTCCAGCCTAGTCAACAGAGCAAGACCATGTCTCAAAAGAACAACAGAAAACCCAAGGCATATGTATAACAACATGTATATATGTGTGTGTGTTGTATTGCACATGAAAATGGCATTTGTGGCCTGGAACTAATAACTACCTCTAATCCTCTTAGTTTAATAGTTTTGACTCTTTCAAATTTATAGCTATGACCTGTGGGCCTGAGGAAGCGGGTAGGGAGAGGTTGGGGAGGAGGGAGGAAACTCTTTTAGAAAGTTTAAACTCGATGACTTATTTTCCTTTAGATAAATGTTTCTATATGAAGCAGAGACATTCAGGATCATTCTAGGCAGCTGCTACCTTAAAATTTCCTTTGAGTTCTGTAGTTGATCTCCTGTCCCTTCATGGGCACAATTCAAAGTACAACTAGTCGAATTGGAAGCCGCAGGGAAAGAACCTCAGTAAGTCCCTGTTGTGTTGATTGTCTCACAAGACTTCCTGCTTTCTTTGGAGGGCCTGCTAAGCAAATAACTCCGCGAGTACTTAAAGATGTCGCCCATAATTAGCAAATACTTTTTCTGTTGTTTATTATTGAATTAAGGTATGTGTGTTAATTAGGGAACATTAAAAGAGGGCTAAGAGATTAAAAGTGTGGGGCAACTGCCATTTTTTTCCTCACAAAACTCTCTTTTTTGTCCTTTTTAACTCCTTCACTTTACATTGGCTTGGAAGTACTGTTTAAAATGGCTTACATTTGGTGTAGATATTTAAACCACTAGTAACTTTTCTCACTTTGAGGATAGAAGAGTATTTAAGAATATGTCCTTTTTATTTTGTGCCTTTGTATTAAATTTTTGGTTTGTTTATTTCCTTATCTACCTAGGATACCTTTCAATGTACTTTTAACATCTTCCCTATTTCATTCTATGTTTTTATCTTTGTGGAGAAGGCTTGTTTCTTCAAATGTTAACAGATTTTTATCATTGGGAAAAGCTTGTTTCTTCAGTGTTAACAGATTTTATCATTTTTATCCTAGGATCAGGAATGGTGAAAACTGTGATTTTTAGTTTTCCGTGAGAATCTATGTTGATTAAAAAGTAACAAGTAGAAATACCACAGATATTCATACCATCAGTAGGCTTTGAAAGTGAAACCCTGAGCTAGTTGAGTACAAGTGGAAGTCCTGCTCTCAGTAGCCTGGAATTTGTGACGGTGCCTGGGCCTTTGAGAAGGTAGTGGGGTAAAGTAATATCTTACAGAAAGAACTGTTGGTCCTTTCTACAGATTGATACCAGGTTCAACGGTCTATGGGATAAGGTGGTCATTTTTATTAATATAGTAAAATTATATGCAAATACCATGTTTTACATATTTAAAAAATACAATAATACTAAGGAGTGGTTTTTTTCCTCCTTGAAAACCTATTATTAATATTTATAATGTGAGTAGATGTTAGTGTTTGAAATCATGTTCATAGGAGTTCTATGGCAGTTCAAACTAATCTGATTTTATATTCTTTAATATTAAGCATGTGTATGATTCAGTAAATAGTGCATATCTTAGGGATGACTACTTGGGTTTACCGTTTTTTGAGGGCCTGCTAACAGCAGAGTCCCGTATTTGCAGGCAGCATGTTACTTACTGTAAATGACACTGTCACAGTTCGGCATTCTGACCTCAGCTTAATAAATGTAGTTTCTGCAGAGAGGCCTGCCTTGATACCTCAATCTAAAGTTACCCCTTGTGTTTCTCAGTCACATTACCCCATTTGCCATAGCATTAGCAATACCTGATAGCTGCTTGTTAATTTGTTTAACCTACATTTTCCCTTTCCATTCCCCTAGACTGTCAGAGAGTTTCACAAGAACAGGAACTTTGTGTCCCTAGAGCCTAGAACAGTATCTTTCCCATAGGAGTCACTCAGTAAATGGGTAATACATAATAAATCAGCAAATGAAGAGTAGAATCCTCTAGATATTGGAAGAATATTTGCATTAATGTTTTAAAAATGAGATTCAGAATAGCCCACGACGTTGATGCTGGTGATAGAAAATGTATGTTGCGATTGGATTTAAAAGAAGAAAAAAAGTGTTCTAGAAGAAGGGCAGCCTTGGTTCATTTCTGGAAGTGATGTACTTTAAGTGAAGTGTCCTTGGCAGTTCCCATGGTAGAAATGAGGTGACAAAGTGTTAGTCCAGAACCAAGAGGAAAACACACAAAACCTCATGTAGCAAAATTCTGTTTTATTTTGAACATCTGAGTGCAGATGGGTGGAGGCCAAAGAGCATCCACCCTGAGGGAGGGGAAAGCCTTGGGGTTTTTTTGGGGGGGGCGTGGGGGGAGTGAGTAACGCCTGCAGAGATAGGCCAGGTGGGTAGCTTCCTCCTTGTCAGGGGTTATAGGAATGCCGGTGGCTGCAGCTCCCTGTGGTTAAATTTACAACCTCGGACTCTCCAGACTCCTGTGGCTTTTGTTTCACAGGCTTTATGATATTTTTCGGGTTCTCTAAGTAAACCTAACAAAAGGTTAAGGAGTGCACATACGAGGAACTATGTGAAATACCTATGCTTTTCTGAATCCCAGTAGTATTAATAGTAGGTGCTGTGATTTTATAACAGAAGTTTGGAGACAAGGAAGAGCATTGTTCTATGAAGACATAGTGGAAACCTCTCAACCTGTTTTTTGTTTATTGTTTATTGTTTTTTTTTATTTCAACATATTATGGGGGTACAGATGTATAGGTTATGTATGTTGCCCTTGCTCCCCCCTCCCCTCCCAAGTCCAAGTTTCAAGTGTGTCCATCCCCCGGATGGTGCTCATTGCACTCTTTGTGTATGCATATACCCGTCCCCTCCTCCCCCTCCCCCTCCCCCCTGCCCGACATCCAATAGACGTTATTCTTATACGTGCACTTATGTGTTGATCAGTTAATACCAATTTGATGGTGAGTACATCTGGTGCTTGTTTTTCCATTCTTGGGATACTTCACTTAGTAGAATATGTTCCAGTTCTATCAAGGAGTATACAAGAGGTGCTATATCACCATTGTTTCTTAAAGCTCAATAGTATTCCATGGTATACATATGCCACATTTTATTAATCCACTCATGTATTGATGGACACTTGGGTTGTTTCCACATCTTTGCAATTGTGAATTGTGCCGCTATAAACATTCAGGTGCAGGTGTCTTTCTTATAGAGTGTCTTTTGTTCTTTTGGGCAGATGTTCTTTTGGGATTGCTGTATTGAATGGTAGATCTACTTGTATCTCTTTAAGATATCTCCATATTGCTTTCCACAGAGGTTGCACTAGTTTGCAGTCCCACCAGCAGTGTATGAGCGTTCCTATCTCTCCGCATCCAAGCCAACATTCCTCAACCTGTTAAGTGAGTCTTGCTTACTCAAAAACAACCAGAGATTTGCTGATCACTTGTCATGTAATTTGATTACTTATAGTATGATTTTTTGAATAAATTTTATCTTTATATCTTCATATATATTAAATAATGCAGGCTATATAGTGCTAGCCTGAATAATATTCATTATTCAATTTATTTTATTAAATTAATTTCACATAACTAACATTTCTAGCCATTGTTTGAGAATGTAATGCCTCATCACTGTTTGTCACTTGACTACTGATACCCCCAAAATGTGAAAGAGGAGTTAATGAGATTTAATCACAATAAATTGGAAGTGTGCTAAAATATACGTGATACCTTTTTTTTAATTGAAAAACTGCAGAAAATCAGATTATACTAGAAGCTTTAATTACGTGGCACTCATGCTTCTGAAATCAAACCAGTTAGAGTAGCTGTTGTTAACTTTGGCTACACATTCAATTTGGCTGAACTTAAAAAGAAAATTCTCACTTGTCATTATATATTGTTCTTGTTCTCTAAATTAATTATGCAATCTTCCACATGAGTAGAAACAGCAGAAATGACCTGAAGTTACAAATTTCCAAATAACCTTTATAAACAGACAAGGATATCTGCAGACATCCATGAGTTTCAGTGTTCTTCTTGGAATTATTTTCAGAAAGAAAATGATAAAACTCTTTTAATTTAGATATTCCTTAATAGTACCCTTTTATGTATGTTAAAATATTCAATTAGTACTTAATTTCCATAAGTTTCTTTTTTCGATGTATTATAAATACAAATTGTAAGTATATTTGGTATTTGAAATGGCACTAAAGCTTATAAGAGATCAGGAGTTCTCTAGATATGGTACTTGAAATAAATTACTTTTTAGCACAGGACTGTGTTCACAGACATCCTAATCCTTTTGTTTTAGATGGAATGGAAATGACAATGAGGCTTGACTGGTTTCCAGGTCACTGTCCTGCCTCAGAGAGTGCCTGGCATCTGTTAATTTGACCTGAGCTCCTCAGATGCAAAGGACCACTGGATGACTCACAAACTGTTTTTTCCTTTCCCTAAATTAGCTTTTAAATTAACAGTATCTACCTTAATCTATTAATGAAAATTACAAAACTATAAAAGATGGTTTCATTTCTAGAATATTTCAAATTGATGACTTAAATTTTTATATTTTCGTATAGATCCCCTAATTCCACTTTTATAGATGGTTTGCCAATCAAAGCTAAGATTTTACTTAAATAATTATATTTAAGAGTATACAAAAGCATGTTTTATTGTCTCATTATGCTTCCTGCTATAAGCAATAGTATCAGTGCTTTTACTCATTGTGTGTGTGCCAAAATATCTAAAAATCTTCACACTGCACATATATGAGGGTGGAGATAGTGATGGTTTCTGTTTTGTTCATAGACCTGTGAATCTCCAACCAACACATAAACTCACTTTGGTTATTTCTCCTCCCTTTTTCTTCCTAGGTTCGCTTTTCTCTTTGTTCTCTATATACTTCTAAATATTACTTCCAAAACTTTATGACTTACTGGGCGCTTTCCTTGGAAGAGTTGTTGCAGCAAGTGTTACAGCGGGTGGTCCCAACGACAAACTGAGTGGCACATGGAGAGTCGGAGAATCAAAGTTTATTCACCGGCAGGGTCAGAGGGGTCTCACCACCAAATTCTGAGCGCCATCTACCCGATTTTTCCCACTTTTATTAAGTTGTGGTCGTCTGAGTGGTGGGATATCAGGTGGCGAATGCTTGCCCAGTAATAGGGTAATTGATGCGCCAGGTAATAGATTCAGTGTTATGCTGATGTGCCAGGTAATAGCTTAGTTGGCGGGCCAGGTAATAGGTTAATATTATGCTGATGCAGGTCTTCTGTGAGGGGTAGGGGGTCTCAGATGGCTGATGTGCCAAATAATAGATGGAGGTTTTCCTTATCATTCCCCACTTTGATGCCCTTATATGTCTATTATAGGGCACCATTTCCCAGTGGGTGATAGCCTCATAAGGCCATTATGTGAGCTGTTGCTCTCTGGGTTACAGTTGTCGCTATGATTTTTATGATTGTGTTTAGTATGTAGGGGCCTGTAATGCTGCCAGTCCAGTATTTCTTTCCCCACTGTGGCGCACCTCAGCCTGACTATGACATGTCTTTGGCGTGTAGGCGCGGACTGTGAAACCTCCCATGGTCCAGAAGCTTCCAGTAATCCCATTAGTGGAGGGAATCCAGGTCCTAGCATAACAAGACTCAGGGCAGGGTTTCTCTGCCATAGTTGTTAGGGCGAGTGCCCCAACCAGGAGGAGGGTAGGAACTGAGCCAAAATACCACAGTTAGGAACGCCCTCTGCAGTCCAGTCCAATCTCCCAGACCTACCGCGGAGAATCCAATCCCCAGTAAAGTCACTACAACCCCAGTGAGGGCCAGGGCCAGTGGTCCCATTCATTCTTGTTCAGTCCTGGCTGTGGCTGTCCTCATTGGCAGATGGTTAAGTTGAATCTTTTTAGTGGGTTCTGCTGGTCCTGGTGTGCAGTCCAGAGATCAGCTTCATTGTCTGCTTTAGCCTTTTTCACCCGGGAGTGATGGATCCATGGAGTGATACCTGCAACTTTAACAGCAGTGGGAGTAACTAATATCACAGTATGGAGACTCTTCCAGGTGGGCTCTAGGGTGTTCTTTTCTAGTCCTTTACCCAGACTGGATCACCAGGTTGGTGGGGGTGAACAGGGAGACCCAGGGCGATAGGAGTTTTTTCTAGGACGGTGTGGTGGATATGGTGGATAGTTTTGGCTAAGGCTTGGAGGTGTGTGTTTATGTTCAATTCCCCTAGTTGTCTAATGTTTCTCCTTAATCACTTGATGAGTGGGGGAGGTCTATCGAACAGGATCTCGAAGAGCGAATATTCTGTGGGCCCTGGTGTGCACCTGACTCTGAACAGGGCTAGGCTTAGCATGTCTACCCAGGGTAATAGTGTTTCCTGACATAGCTTCGCTGGAGTGGTCTTGAGGATCTGATTCATGCTCTCTACTTTCCCTGAGCTCTGTGGCCTGTAGGCTGTATGTAGTTTCCATTTGATTCCTAGTGCCTTGGTGAGGGTTTGCATGACCTCGGCAGTGAAGCTTGGTCTGTTGTCACTGCCAAAGGAGAGTGGCAGATCGTACCTGGGCATAATTTCTCTCAGTAGAAGCTTTGCCACTTCCCTAGCCTTTTTGGTCTGGGTAGGGACTGCCTCGACCCAGCCTGAGAAGGTACATATCACTACCAGCAGGTGTTTATAGCCCCGACATGGTTTTACTTCTGTGAAATCAACTTCCACCTCCTCTAACAGAGAGGTTCCGGTGTACTGAATTCCTGGGGCAGGTCTCAGCCTGACCGCTGCACTGTTTTTAGCACAGGTCTGGCAGCGGGCGCTGACTGCTGCAGCGATGATGGAAGTTTGGTGATGTAGTAGTACTGGATGAGTAGTTGCATGAGGGCTGTTTTCCCTAAGTGAGTCAGGTTGTGATGTAAGGAGACAATAGAGTATGCTAATTTATTGGGGATAAAGATGTTATGGTTCCGTAGGTGCCACCAACCATCCGAGTCCTTCTTGGCTTTCTCCTGCTCTATCCACTGGTTCTCTTCTGGAGTATGTTTTGGTTCTTTGGGCCACTCGGGTACCAACAAAGTTTGGCATTGGATTGGAGTGTTGTCCTCTGAACATTCTCAGGTGGCTGCATTTTTGGCTGCTTGGTCTGCCAGGCGATTGCCGATGGCAATTGGATCTGTCCCCTTTTGGTGCCATCGACAGTGGATGACTACAATTTCTTTTGGCTCCCAAACTGCCTCCAGCAGTTGGAGAACTTCATCCCTATTTTTGATCTCCTTTCCACCTGCAGTCAGCAGTCCCCTCTCCCTGTATATTGCCCCGTGGATATGTATTGTGGCAAAGTCATATTTAGAGTCCATGCATATGTTTGCCTTCCTACCCTGGGCATGCCTGAGGGCTTGGATGAGGGCCCATAGCTCCGCCCTTTGTGCCAACCACCCCTGGGGCAAAGGAGCTGACATGATGACCTCATTGACTGTGGTGACTGCAAAGCCCACCGTCGTTTCCCATTCTGGATAAAACTACTGCCATCCGTGTAGAGTTCCACCTCCGGTGCCGGGAGAGGACTATCTCTCAGATCTGGCCAACTGGCATTGACCTCCTCTACCACCTTGGTGCAATCATGGTCGGGGGGCCCTGGCTCGATGGGTAGGAGGGTGGCAGGATTCAAGGTCTGCACAGTCTCCAGGGCAACCTGAGGATTTTCACCTCGCAGTCCTTGACATTGTGCTAACTGGTTGTTAGAGAGCCACCGGTGCCCTGAGGTGTTCATTAGGGATACTACTGTATTAGGGACTCGCACACGGAGGTTCTGTCCGAGTGTGAGTTTGTCTGCTTCCTTGACTAGCAAGACGGTGGCTGCCAGTGCACGGAGGAAGGCGGCCATCCTGCCGCTACCAGATCCAATTGTTTAGACAAGTAAGCCACTGGTCTCTGCCATGGGCCCACAGTTTGAGTCAAAACCCTCAGAGCCACTTGTTTCTTCTCATGGACAAACAGGTTAAAGTCTTTGGCGAGGTCCAAAGACTGGTAGCCCTAGTGCGGGGATTCTGTTTAGTAAGTCTTTTATTTCCTGGAAAGCACTTCCCTGACTCTCGACCCATTCCAATTTTTTGTTTTCAGAGGCTTGGCCTTTAGGGAGAAAGCTGGGATCCAGATGCAGCAGAATCTGGCCACGTTGAGGAATTCTCTGAGTTGTCTCCGACTGGCCGGCCTGGGAATTGTACAGATGGTGTGCTTGGCTCATGTCCCAGTGTCCGGCGCCCCTGAGTGATGTGGAAACTGAGGTACTTCACCTGTTACCTGAAGATCTGTGCCTTTTTCCAGGAGACTTCATATCCCTTGTCAGTGACCAATTGGCTCAGGCACTGGCTTCCCCAGTGGCAGCCTCCTCTGGTTGGGCTTGCTAGCAGGAGGTCATCAGAAGTGGGCAGTGGGTCTTGTCTCTCGGAAAGGAGATGAGGTCAGTGTCCAGAGCCTCCCCCAATAGAGTTGGTGAATGTTTAAATCCCTGTGGTAGTCACGTCCAGGTCAGCTGGGTTTTCCTTCTAGTCTGAGGATCCTCCCACTCGAAGGCGAACAGGGGCTGGCTCTTTGGAGCGAGCCACATGCAGAAGTAGGCATCCTTTAAGTCCAGGCAGGAGAACCAGGAAGCATCAGGAAGAATGAGGCCCCGGAGGGTGTATGGATTTGGTACCATTGGATGGAGAGTCACTGTAGCCTCATTAATCAGTCACAGGTCTTGGACAGGGCTGTATCCACCTCCGTTGGGTTTTTTTACTGTCAGGAGGGAAGTGTTCCACAGGGATTGGCACTCCACCAAAATCCCCTCCTGCTTAAGCCTATCAATGTGTTCCTGAATTCCCTCTCAAGCCTCCTTGGGGATGGGGTACTGTCATCTCCTGGTCAATTGGGCTCCCGGTTTCATCTCCATCACCAGGGGTGCATGTTGGTGTGCAAGACGGTGGGATGGGGGTGTTTCCTCCACCTAGAACCGGAAGTCAGGCGGGTTCTGTTCCTCTTTGCCTCGTCGTGTAGCTTCCATTCCAACACCTGTGGCAGGGTGACTGCCATCATGAGAGTCTCTTGGGTACCAAGTGTGAGGCTCATTATGACCATGGGCTTCCAGGGGCCAAAAGTCAGGGAACCTGGTCAGTCCTATTCTGAGTTAACCCCAGTGAGACTGATGAGGTCCCAGGTCTCTGGCTCCTGCTGGAAGCCCCTGGGCAGGTTCCTGTTTGGCAGTGGGTGATTTCTTTTGTTGGGGCATTCATGCTTCCAGTGACCAAACTCCTTACAATAGGCGTACTGGTCAAGCCTCAGGGTCCCTTGTCTCCTGGGTCCTCCTTCCCATGGTGGGCCAGGTTTCTTGGCTGGGTCAGGTCTTCCGAGGGCAGTGGCTGGGAAAGCGGCTTTCTGCTTCATTGTTTTGTCATTCTCCCTCTGAACAGTCTGGTCTTGATTGGCATAGACCTTCTGGGCCACTTCTGCATGATGTTCATTCCTGCAAACCCGTCAAGTTTCTGGAGTTTCCGTCGGATGTCAGTATAGGACTGACCAACAAATGTGGCATTCACCATCCACTGATTTTTGGCTGCCTCTGGGCCAATGGGTGTGTAGACCTAGTCAGCCTCATATAGACGCTCATAGAATTTACTCAGTGATTCCTTCAGCTTTTGGGTGATCAGAGAGACTTTGTTCATGCTGGTTGGTTTTCTGGCTCCCTCCCAGACCCCATGGAGGAGAGCTTCCCGATACCTTCTAAGTGCTTCTCGTCCGCTCGGGCAGTTGAAATCCCAATCCTGGTTGGTCTCGGTTGCTGTTTTCTGTGCCCAATGCTCCACGTCCAAGGTTCCTGCTGGAGCTTGGTCCTGGAGCCACCTCTGGGTCCCAGCTACAATACGGCAACGTTCTTCCATGTTAAAAAGGGCCAGAAGGCGCTGGCAGCAGTCTTCCAAAGCAGGATGGTGGGTCTAAAAGATGGATTCCAGGAGGTCAAAGAGGGCCTGAGGTTTATCAGAGTATGGTGGTGTGTGGTGCTTCCAGTTCAGAAGGTCAGTGGTGGAGAAGGGCTGGTAATACAGGACTGGCTGACCTGGTTGAACGGACCCATCGTCCATAATCTGCATCACACCTCGCACCTCACTCAGGGGCATCTGGAGGGCTGAAGTTGGAGCCGAAGCTGACCGTAGCGGGCGGGTGATGGGAGTGTCGGCACTAGGTTGTTCCGGAACTGGCAGTGGGGAGACTGACGGTGGCAGGGTGTCTGGTGAATTCAAGGGTACTTCAGGAGTGGTCACAGTAGGGTTGTAGGGCGGTAATGGTGGATCCTCTTCAGGAACTTCCTGATAGATGGATTTGGACAGTTTGGAGTCTCTGGTCCTTTGAGCCACAAAAATCCTCCTCTGTTCCTTATTAGCACAGAACCGGACCCAAGGGGACATGGTCTGAGCAATCTCTAGCCATGAATCTATGTAAGGGAATTGGCTGGGGTGGCCAGGAGTCCCAGTCACAATTCTCCAAACTGCTTGCACAGTGGGGAGGTCTAAGGTTCCTGTTGCAGGCCAGTCGACCGGAATGTGGGCCATTCATGTTCACAGAGGGCCCTAAGTCTACTGGGACTCAGTGTGACGCCATAATCTCCCATGAAACCCTTCTTAAAGTTCTTTAACATGCATTTAAGGATTGTAGGCTTAGATTCTACACTACCCATACTAGACCCTTGAATGGTGTGGCAGCTCAACAGACAAAGGGGGCATTTCTCTCAGGTGTCCACCTGGCTGCGACCCTCATGGGAACTTAGATGTGTCTTGGCAAAGGTGTGTCCGTATAAACCCCGGGCCTGGTTGCTCCCTTTAGGGGAATGAATCACCGTTATGCCGTATGACGCCACTGCAGAACTGCAGGTGGGGACTCACTCAGGTTCTGTAGCTGTGGCTGTGGAACCACACTCACTCTTCACTCACACATTCAGACAGGCAGAGGCTACACATTCCTGCCCTGGGAATTCCCTGCACTTGGGAGGTGATCAAGCTCCTCTTCCATCATCTGACTGGCCAGACTCAGGCGGGTCCCTAGACCTTACCTGGTCCGATGCCTCCAGACCTGATTTGACTTGTCCTTCCCTCCAGCGTGTCCCAGCGAGTTTGGAACTGCACGGCCGGTGGGAGCTCCTGAGGAGAGAAGATATTCTGCAAAATGGCCTTTGGCGCAGGTTCGCTTCTGTAGCTGAGGTCCCGCTGGTTGCTGCTCCAATCCCAGAACCAGAGGCTTCAAGGGGCCAGTGCGGTTGATTTTTCCAGTCAGGAAATTAAAATGTTACAGCAAGTTTTACAGCAGGTGGTCCCAAGGACAAACCGAGCTAGCAGCACATGGAGAGTCGGAGAATCAAAGTTTATTCGCTGCCGGGCTCAGAGGGGCCTGACACCAAATTCTGAGCCCCGTCTACGTGAATTTTCCCACTTTTATTAAGTTGCGGTGGTCTGGGGGGTAGAGTGTCAGGTGGTTAATGTCCACCAGGTAATAGGTTAGTTGATGTGTTAGATAGTAGATTTAGTGTTATGCTGATGCTCCAGGTAAAAGGTTAGTAT
>CAUYSK010093947.1:0-33428 GCA_963575035.1 Avahi laniger | reverse complement strand
TACTGCCTCAGCCTCCCGAGTATCTGGGACTACAGGCAGGCGCCACCATGCCCGGCTAATTTTTTCTATATATTTTTAGTTGTCCAGCTAATTTCTTTCTATTTTTTTAGTAGAGACGGGGTCTCGCTCTTGCTCAGGCTGAGCTCAAACGATCCACCCGCTTCGGCCTCCCAGAGTGCTAGGATTACAGGTGTGAGCTACCGCGCCCGGCCCTGTATGTGGATTTTTAACTGCACAGGGTCGCTGCCCCGACTCCTGTGCTGTTCAAGGGTCAAGTGTATTATTCAGCCTTAAGAAGGAAAGGAATTCTGACACAGGCTATAGCGTTGTCGGACCTTGAGGACATCGTGCTCGATGAGAGACGCCAGACACAGGACAAGTCATGTGTGATTCCACTCACAGGAGGTCCCTAGAGGCGTCAGAGCCACAGAGACAGGAAGTAGGATGGCGGGTGCCTGGGGCTGCGGAGTGAGTGTTTCACGGGGACAGAGAGTCAGTTTGGGAAGATGAGAAAGTTCTGGTGATGGAGGATGGTGATGGTTGCACAACAGTGTGAATGTGCTCAATGCCTCTCATCTCAACACTTAAAAAATGGTTAAAACGGTAAGTTTTGTGTAATACATATTTTACTACAATGGGCAAAGGGGCCAGTTGTGCATTAGGTATGGGTATATTCATGTTGGGAGTAAATTTAGGAAAGCGTCCGAATACCCGTTTTTTGTCAGAGCATCTGCCCTGGGGCGGAAGGGAAGATGCGTATGGGGAGGAGGGAAAACAGGCTCTTCTGGTTTCATCTTTTAAAAAAGCTCCCGAAGCAAATGTGACAAAACGCAGACGTGTGTTCATCTCAGCAGCAGGTATACAGCTGTTTGTTATTTCATCCCTTGTAGGTGTCTGTATTTTAAAAAATATATTATTTTAAGCAGTTTGTGCCCGGCTTCCTTCTTTGGATCACATCTTGTGTGTCTCATCCACCCCTCGTTGTTTGTTTGTCCGGTCTTCGGTGCGGGGATATGTGGTGGTGTCAGATTTTCTGCTCTTCTATAAACAGGACGGCAATTGTCCCTGGACGTCTCTGTGCCCACACCGGGTGGCATTTGCCGGATCAGCTCCTCAGGGTGGGTGGCTGAGCACCCACAGTCTGGAAGGTCAATGCCAAGGTGCCCTGCGCCGTGCTCACCTCATCCTGATGCCCAGATCAACCCCATCCTGCAGGCTGCACCCCCACTCCTTCCACTTCCCAAGCCAGAGCCAACACCCCCTCCCCAAATTGTTACTGATTCATTTTGACCTCCAAAACGTGACAGAACAATGAAGACAGCCTCTGAGCGGAGGACGGGCACCTGCCTGATGCCACTCACCCAGGATGGCTGATTTCTCTCCAGCTGGGCCTCCGTTTCCCATCTGTAAATGGGGACTGAGGACAGGAACTCTCCTCTTGAGGGACAGCAACATGCTCTGCAAACTGGAAAGTGGGTGAGTTTCATTTTAAATGTGTTATGTTTTGAATTATTTGTGACCTAGTTCCTCATACTTATTCGATTTTATAAAGAGGAATAAATTATCAGGTTTCAATGGGCTGTGAGATTGGAGGGGAAGTCAGGAGGCGACACGTGCTGCTCTCCGACAAAATGGCTCGGGTCGTCTACTCATGACTGTAGACGCAGGTTTCTCCATTTCCCATCGTATACCCGGGGTGGGGGTATCATTCTCTGTGGTGGGGGCCATCCTGTCCACTGGACGGTGTTGAGCAGCGTCTCTGGTCTCCACCCACTCGATACCAGTAGCAACCCCTCCCTCAAGTTGTGACAACCAAAACTGTATATTCAGACTTTGCCAAGTATGACAGGGCTGTGGGTGGGGCGGGGGTGGGGCAAAATCATCAGGAATGAGAACCACTCACATATACAATTAAGGGACGGAACTAAAATAGTATTTGGCTATTAATAGTCATAGTACTTGCTTGGCAGGAGGAGTGAATAATATTTTCCCGTAGTCACTGAATTTAGTTAACTGATTAAAATTTAGTTAATTTGATTCGATTCCAGCCCGGCCTCTAACTGTGTGACCTTGGGCAAGTGACTCAGCCACTCTGACCCTCGGGATCTTCGTCTGTGAAAAGGGGACACGGGGAGGAGCCAGCACGGGACCCGAGCACGCGGCCCAAGCTGGGCGAACGCGAGTCGCGCGGACGGAGACAGCGCCCCCAGCGGCCCTCCGCGGGCCTGCGCCACTGCCCGGGGAGATTTAAAAAGGAAGCCGCAGCCGCGCCTGCGCCCCCCGTGCCTAGACCTGAGCGCCAGACGCGCCCGCGCACGCAGGCCGGCAGGCACGCGCACGCACGCACGTGGCTCGGCCCGCGCGCACCCACTACTGCGGGAGGCGGGGCCGGCGTAGGGACTTCACTTCCCAGGGTGCCCCACGGCCACGTCGGGAGCCGCTGACGAGGAAGCACGACTCGCGGCGGTCGCGACTGCGCCGGCGCGGACACTGGCGCACGCACGCACGTACGCAGGGCGCGCCCCTGGCTCCGCCCCCGGAGGCCCCGTGCGGGAGCGCGCCCGGGCGTGCGCAGGGGCGGCGGCGCGGCGGCACGGGGACGCGCGGTGACCGTTGGCGCTGAGGGGAGGAGGCAGCAGCAGCCGCCGCCGCCGCCGCCGTTGCGCAGATCCGGGCCGCGGCTGTGGGGAGGGCGACGGCGCGGGTGACCTTCCGGAGGCGGGAGCGAGCGAGGAGGCCCGGGAACGCCGAGCGCCGCCGCCGCCGCCATGAACAACTCGGGCGCCGACGAGATCGGGTGAGGACGGACGGGCGCGGGCCTGCACCGCCAACCGGGCCCCGCCGCCCGCCCCGCCGCAGACGCCGCCCCCGGGGCGGGCCGAGCCGGGGGCCGCCCCGTCAAGGTCACGCCGGCCGGGGGGCGGATTCGGGCCCGGACGCGCCGCCACTTCCCGCCGGGACCGGGGCGGGAGCTGGGGGGCGTCCGGGGCGCTGCCGCGTCCGATTTCCTTGTTGGGGAACCCCGAATATGAGGCGGGGGGTGGGCAAGACTTCTCCGCCGTAGCTTCCCTACTTCCTGGCCTGGGGGACCCTGAATGGGCGCTTGGTGGGGGTCCGGGCCCTCGCGCCGCCGCTCCTCGACTTCCTGGTCTGAGGAACCCGGAATGGGAACCCGGAGGGCCCTGGGCGTCCCCGATGCCGCTTCCTGACTTCGTGGCCCGGGGTACCCCGAATATGAGGTGGGGGGCGGGCGGGACGTCTCTGCCTCCGTTTCCCGACTCGTGGCCTGGGATACCCCGAATATGAGGCGGGGGCCGGGCGGGATCGCTCTGCTGCCGCTCCTCGACTTCGTGGCCGGGCCTGGTGGTGCCGGGGCGCGCCTGGCCTGCGCCCCATCTTGGCGGGTCGGTGCACGTGGTGGGCCCAGCGGTGGGTTCCGGTTCTGCTGCCGCCCAACTCCTCTCAGCCGGGGCGCCGGGAGGCGGGGTCCCTCAGGGTGGCGGAGCGCGGGGCTGGGGTGGAGGGGCGGCCGAGCACGCGGCCTGGAGCCCCCTCCCTGCGCTGCCCCGGGACCCCCGCGGCGGGCGGGTCGGGACGCAGGAAGGGGACACTCGGAGTCACCGGTGTCGGCAGGAGGCTCGAGCACCCAAGTTTCCTCACGTTTCTCGCTGGTCGCCGGTGCTGAGCCTGCCGGGGTCCCATGAGGGCCGGTCCGCGGGTCCGTCCCGTTTTCTTCAAGGACCGGCGCCTGCAGCGTCAACGTAATTTTATAGTTAAATTCTTTGGGCAGAGCAACCTGGGTCGGTGTCTGCGTGGTCGCGGGTGGATTTTTCGGCGCCCTCAGCACTGCGCGGCGGGTGGTTTACGTGCTTGGGGCGGTGGTTGTGGGTGAACAATCACTTGGCGGAGGGGGCATCGTTGGGCCCCCGTCTGGCACCAGCCACTGGCCACGCTTGAGGACCTGAGGCAGTTTGTGGCGTTCTCCCCTCCCCAAACACAACAAAGCGCACCTGCCTTTGGGGAACCGGGACAGCACTCAGCCCCAGTCTCGTGCATTCGTGGTCGTCGTTCACTGGTCGCGCCCAGCGCGGGCGCCCAGGCTGTGCAGGTGCCTGTGTCCGTAGCAAGCAGGGGCTGGGAGCTGACTTGACAGCCTCCGGGGGCCAAGAGGTGTGGGGTCTTGGGGGTAGCGGGTTCCCTTTCCTCCTGGCCTGGGAGAGCACAGAGTTGGGGCCAAGGGAAGGAAGAGGATTGGGGGTGAATTAGTGCAGCTCATCGGCTCCGGAGGAGGCAGGCCAGGGACCCCGGCGACTTTCCTCAAGGCGCTGTAAGCTGGAGCCCGGCTGCCCTTTCAGCTTAGCGCTAGTCCTGGGCTGAGGAGCTGGTGGGCAGGGGAGGTGTGTGCGTCCCTCCCCTCCCGCGTGCCCTCTCCTGGCCGTGGCTGAGGAGCCCCCAGCCAACACCAGCCTGGAGGACCAGGCCTGAGTTCCCTAAGTGTTAAAATTCTGAATGACAGGTAACCTCACAGCTTTTTTACTGCTTTGTAGGTAAAAATCTGTAGCCAAGAAGTATTGACGAGTTTACATCTCACATGGGAAACTTCCGTTTTAGGTATAAAGTCCAGTCTACGTTTGAATTCCTTGCTCGGTGTCATTGTCTCAAACGTTAGTAAAGCGCCGGTGGCCCTGTTGTGCTCCTAATGACCATCCCCCTTGCGATTTCCTGTGAGGAGACCACAGTTCTGGTGGCTCACGTGTGGGAGCATGTCATGCTTGGACTGAAGCATGTCTCTTTTTAGGCAGGTGGCAGACTCGTGCTGTGAGGGGTCTGTCTGCTGTGTCTCTAGTGACATACACCGTCACCTCACGCCTAGCCGACGGCTGGCTGCATGGATCCCCCTCCTGAGGGCTCAGCAGGCTAGAAAAGCTGCTCCTCTTCCTGACGTGGAACTTTTGGCCACGGAGCCACTGATGAGAAGGAGGTGGGAGGGTTCAAGGTCCACCATGGAGGGCCGGGCCGAGCGCACGGCTGTGGGGGTGCAGGGGTCAGAGCCTCGGGACATCTGCAAACGAGTCTGCACCTGCTGGAGCTCAGTAGGTGTCCGTGTCCTAGGAAGCATGTCGACACCCAGGATCACTCCTAGGAAGTGGGCTCGCGAGTCATTCTCTGGGCAAGCTCTGCTTTTGCATTTGAGCCTGGGGAAGAGAGCGCCTCGAGTCGTGACCGCACAGCCCGCGTGCAGCCTGATGGGAGAACAGAAGTTTGGGCAGTTGTACTGGTCTTTTGTATGTTTTCCATAGCCCACTGCAGCTCAGGGAGGGACAGGGCTGGATCTTCAGGGTGGGCAGGACCATCTGAGCAGTAGCAGTTGTGGTCGGCACGGTGGTGGGTCTCTCGTGTGGCCCTCACTTGGGAGCCAGGCCTGTTCTGGTCCTCTCATGTGCAGGCTGGGGACAGGCACTCACCTGGTGGCTGGATTTAGAGGACTGGATGGCAAGTCGGGGGTCTGGAGGGCTTAGGGGACTGATGAACCGGGGGGCTGCCATCTATCCTGCCCCTCCCTGGGCCCTGGGAAGTAAAGTCTCTGGGCCTTAGGCTCCTCTGTCTTGGGTTCAGGGAGCTGCCACAACCTCAGAGACCGACAGGCTCTTGGCCTACAGGAGTAGCTGCTGGTGTCTGGCTGCAGGGCTCACTTCTGGATTGGCATGGAAGGAGAGGCTCTAAGCGGCTGCCTTGAGTGACCATTTTGTTCTGCTGGCCTCAGAGACAGCAGGCTGTGTCATGGAGCTGGAGAGAGATTTCGTGGAAGATTTTATCTGGTACACTTGGTTCTGTCTGCGTCACCCTAGGAGTGGCAAGACAGGGACACCTGGACGTATTTGAGGAAAGTCACAGAGGAAAGAAGGCCTTGTCTGAAGGAAGAGAAGGCAGCATCTGGTGGCTTAGAGAAAAGACCTACGTGCGCGGTGTGAGTCTACAGCTGCCCAGAGCCAGGAAGGCCGACAGTGGTTCCTGCAGCCGGGCTGAGCAGGGGACGGGCGGAGGGCTTGGGTCCTTTGTGGTCATGGTTACTTCTCAAATTGGATTTTGGAAGCAGACACCCCTAAGTTGGACTCCTGGTGGGGCCTGCAAAGGTGATTAGATGCCCACCCACGGTGAGCAGAGCAGAGCAGGAGGGCTTGTGGTTGGTCAGGTTGGAGGCGGCCCTGACTTGGGGAGGAGGCTGTTTCTTGCAGTGTAGGGGGCTGTGGGAACCTAATGGGGGTGGGGGCAGAGATGGTCCTTTCTGGGGCTCTTGGGTTGCATTTGGGAGTTATTCCCAGGCACATCGCTCCACCGTGGCACTATCAACATTCCAGCCTGGATCGTTCTCTGGGGTGGGGCCATCCTGGGCATTGCAGGTGCTGAGCAGCGTCCCTGCCTCCACCAACCCCATGCCAGGAGCACCCCCCAGTGTCAACCACAGATGTCCCCAGACATGGTTCAGTGTCCCCTGGGGACAGAATTGCCTGAGTGAGAGCCACTGTCTGGGAATGCCTTTGCTCTTTTTGGCCTGGTTCCCACTATGTTCCTGCTGTTTGCTCCTGTGGTTCTGGCCGTGTGTCCTGTGTCCGACTAGTTTGCAGTCTGTGAGATGGGCTGTGAAGCTGGAGCGCGCTCCTGAGCAGCTTCCCTCCGACTCCGGCGGTCTGCAGCGGCCATGCATTTAGATAGGCAGCATCATGGCAAACCACGCCTGCCCTCCCCACACGCGGACACTCCCAGGAGTGACTTAGCACCGACACCCACCTCCTGGGAGCCCCTGCCTCGTGCTGGCTGCCTAGCGGTGCTTGCAGTCCTGACTCTGACCCTTCCCTTTGCCAGAGAGACAGTTCAGAGGACCTGCCCAGAGTCACCCCAGGGAGTGGGCAGGCCAGACCTGGGAGTCCACGCTCCTTTCACTGTCCACATGGCACAGAGAATGCTCGTGGTCAGCCCAGCTCTGTTCGTTACTCAGACTGCTAACTAGAGGTTTGGTGTCTTCTGTCGACTGAGGCCTTTTTCTCATCCCAGCCTGTCTCCCACAATAGCACTGTTTCTGTGGAGGGTATCACGGAGTAGCTGCAGCTCCTTATGATGTCAGGATCACTTAAGAGCTGTGAGCACAGCGTTAGGCTGCAGGTCACTTACTTGGCAAATACTGATGACCGAGGTTCCTTCCTGGCTCTGAGGTTGTCCAGGAGGACCCTGGTCTGTCTGGGAGGGCGGGGTGTGGAGCTTCTTGGGAGGTTGTAGGTGTAAGTAGTTAGTACCAGGTACAGGGTGCTCGGGGAGCTCCTTCATACGACAGCACTTTACTGTTTGTAGTGCTTCCCGTGTGACCTGCGGGCTCCAAGGTGGGGATGAGGGAGGTGATCTCACCTTGCTGGTGGTAGGGAGGCCTGAGCAGTGGGCGGAAGGCCTGGGCTGGCCAGGGCTCACAGGTCAAGGGTGGGCTGTGGGTGAGGTGGTCCTGGTTCTGACCTGGCCGGGGGAGTTTCCTCTCTGTGGCAGCAGGAGGGCCGGGAAGTGGGGTGGCTGCCCTGGCTTCTGGGTCTGTTGCCTCCCTGCAGGGAGCCAAGGGCACCTGGGGGGATGCCAGGCTTCCAGGCTCCATTCAAGGGGGGCTGCGCTCTGGTAGGCAAGGTCTCAGTGTGCCCCACCCTGGGAGCCAAGAAAGTCCACGCATAAACTCTGGGTTCAAGTTCTTGAAGAAGAAAAAGGCCCATTTACGGAATGGCCGGCACTGGTCCTGGGCCGCCTCCTTCCTTTGCTGGCTGAGCTCACGAGGGTGATGGTGGTGTGGCCCAGGCACTGCTCAGTGGGAGGCAGGCTCCTGACTGGGTCCCTGGCCCTGCAGGAAGGCACAGGTCGTGCCCACTGCGTGGGGAGGCTGTTTGTCTAGAGTGCCAGGCTGGACTATCGCTTTGCAAAGCCCCTTAGGGTGCTACCAGGAGGCCGGCGCCCTTGACGCTCAGCCCAGGCCAGAGGAAGCCTCTGGAGAGTTACTTTCTGGCATAAATGCCACGCGGCTGCCCTAAAGTACACAGAGCACCAGCAGGTTGTCATCCAAAAACATGTTTTGGTTTCAGCAGGTGGAAGAGGGTTAATATTAACCTGTCTGGTGGCCACAGGTTGCTTCTGCAGACCTCTCTCCTCAAGGAAGCCTCTAGCAGCCACGGGCTGAGCCCCCACCGAGGTGCACATGCAGGTCCTGGGATACGGGGCCAAGTGGAGGCTCGCGTTTGGATCTTAATGCCCCAGGTACCAGGCGTGCAGATCCCAGAGGACGTCTGTCAGGACCTCTGGGGGGTAGACAGCACACCCGACTCTGGGTTACATGGGCTGGGGGTGCTGAGCAGGTGCTAGCCCCATGTGGGAGTTGCCTCCGCCTGTGGGTTTGAGAGGTGCAGGGTCTGTAGGAGCCCCTGACTCCCAGCTCCAGACATGCTATCAGCCGATGGTGACCAGCGTGAGAGCCACGTTTTAGCTAATCCCTTAATCTGCATAGTCCAGTGTTAACTGGCCAATTAACACATTAATTCCACACACTGCCAAGTGAGTGGCAGTCTAAGCAAGGCCAGGCTGTTAATACTACAAAGGGACTGCCAGCCCCAGTGAGCCAGTGAGGTCCGCAGACCCTTGGACGCTGGCACAGCCCCTTCTGTGCCGGAGTCGCAGGAAGTCTGAACATCAGCGTGTGTCAGGTTGGTCACACTGCCTGGGGCGGGGGGTGGAAAGTGGCTGGTTTACAGTCACCAAGGGCAAGACCCAGCCGTGTGTTTCTGGGACCTGGGCTCAAGTCCCTCTGCTCTGGCTTCTCGCTGCCTGGCCGGGTTGGAAGCCAGGGGTATTCTTGCTCTGTTGACTGGAAACACCTGAACCTCAGAGATGGGGAGTTTGTTCTGGGGCCCTGCCTTCGAGAAACCTGCCACCTTCTGTCTGTAGACTGGGGAGAATGTGCCAGTCCCGTCTTCTGTGCAGAAGCACAGCAGACACAAACACGACAGCCACGGCACAGGCGCGCGGTTTTCCTCCTCCAGAGCAGACACACTGTAAAATGAAAGATCTCTTGCCATCTAGCCCAGATTTCATAAGTGATGAGCCTGGTGTTCCAAAGGAAGCTTAAATTCTGTCATTTCCTCAGTATTGAAAATTTTTCATAACATAATTGTGTGTAACTTCAGACTTACAGAAAAGTTACAAAAATAGTAGCAAAAATTTCTATATAGTCTTCACCCAACCAGATTCACCACTGGCTAACATTTTGCCCCTTGGCACGTGCCGCTCTTGCTGGCTTCTGCCCTGACGTGTGTATTTTTATTGAAATATTTGGGAGTGAGCTAGAGACCCAGTGTCCCTTTATGTGGACACTGAGGTCAGCGCTGTTTCCCAAGAACACAGACTCTGTTCTCTTTTACGGACACAGTGCAGTGGTGGAAGTCGAGAGGTGCAGTGTTGACACTGTTACCTGACCACTGCCAGCGTTGTCAGCTGTGCCAATAATGGCTACCTCGCCTTCACCCTCAGTACCCGCTTTCTGAAACATAAATGGGGTTGAACCTGGACTGGTCTGACAAGTTCCTTCCTCCCGGGGCAGGCAGGAATGGGTGCTTGGAGAAATGACACCTGCTCATTACCTTCCTGTTTGGGTTGGGTGCAGCACTAAACAGAGGCTGGTATTTCTCCAAGTGACTTGAATTTGGTTTTATTTTTTTTTATTTTTTTTGAGAATGCTTGAACTCCCCCCCCAAAGGACCGTGCAGACCCGCAGTTTCTCGCAGTTCCAGGCAACTTCGAGGGCCCTCCACGAGAGGGCCCTTCACTCATTCGTGGAGGTCGCCTGGCACTCCTGCTGGGCGCCAGCCCTGCTGGCCAGGGCCGTGGGAGGTGCTGGGCTGAGTCAGCAGTGCCTGCCCGGCATAGCCTGCGGGGAGAGGAGCCCAGAGAGGCTGTGCTCCTGTGGGATTGCTGGGCCTGACCTCGGTGCTCCCTCACCTGGCTCCGAAGGGTGCGTGGGAGATGCAGGAGTTCAAGTTAATGAGGCCTAAATCTGAGCCTCCTGCACTGCTCGATCAGCACATTTCCCCTGAAACTTGTCTACCCAGATCTTGTCTCTAAGGGACACAAAACACAGGATGGCCGCTGCACCCTGTAGCCCAGCCTGCATCCTTAGCCTCCCCACACCGGAACTGGGGCGGGTGCTGGCCTGGTGACACCTTGAAGATGGCAATGGGTACCTTTTTGGTGGTGGGAAAATTATTTTTCGCACACTGAGTTTCAAATTACCTTTACAGAGAAAGAAAGTTAGGAGCAAGCTTCTTTGCAAGGCCTGACTCCTTGAAGCTGGGTTTTGTGGCCAGGCAGTCACCAAGTGGAGGCGATGGGAGTGCCGGCCACCTTGCAGGGGTCTCTGCAGAGGAGCTGGCAGGGACTGGAGAAGGACAGCCACGTCCTGGCACACAGCTCCCTTGACTGCTGATGGGACAGTAATGCCTTGAACCTGGCAGGGGCCTTTGTGTCTCAGAGCTGAGTGTGGTGTGGCTGTCAGGGACGTGTATTGGGCTGGTGGTGTCAGGGCAGCTGGCACAGTTCTGTGTCTCAGGTGGTGACTCGAGCCTGGAGGATGCTCTGGTCTTGAAAGATCCCCACAGAGCGTCTGGGTCCAGTTCCGAGGGTGAGGATTGTGTTGCCACAGAGCACACAGCCGTGGCTCAGCTCAGTCCTCTTGCCTGGAGTAGGCGGGCAGGACGAGAGACTCCCCTTTTGCTGGTCTCTCGAGTCTGCCTCCTAGGCTTGGGGGAAACCTGAGTGACACCTGAGGCGCCATGAGTGGGTGAGCCCCGTGGCATGCGTCAGCTGTGCTGAGTGGTGCTGCAAGGTGAGCACGGTTCCTGTGGGAAGGCACGACAGCCAAGGCCCATGGGGGCATCTGGTGCCAGCTCAGGGCCTGCTCCCGGCTGCTCCGTCCACACAGCTCCAGCCAGGCCTGCGTGGCCGTGGAGTGGACGATGGGATTCCTGGGGAGAGCTCCAGTGTCTCTGCCCAAAAAGATAGCCCAGGCCACCCTGGAGTGGGAGTGTGGACGTGAGACTCTCGTTCTCAGCCTGGAGCTTCAAAGACCCTCCCCGTTATTTGTGGGACCCTCTTCATGAATGCAAGGCCCATCGCTGAAGGTTTGGCTAGACCCCTCCCCAGGCTGCAATTCAGAGGCTGTGTGGTGCCGGTGTCTCAGGTGTCTGTTTTTCCTCTCATTTACTGTGTGTCATCTCAAAACTAGACTTTTCCTTATCCAAGTACTAACCAAGCCCAACCCTGCTTAGCTTCTGAGATCAGACGAGATTAGGCAAGTTCAGGGTAGTATGGCCGTAGACCAAAACTAGACTTCTCAGTTCCTTTTCCCGATGATAAAATACTTGCAAAAGCAGCAGGAAGGCATGCCCTGAATCCCCTTTGGAATCCACGTGGGCCTGTGCGGTCGCTGCTGCCTGTGTCACAGGAACTCCTGTCCTGCTGTCCTCGTGCTTGGTGTGTCGTCGTCTCTCTGGGTGTTGGCAGGGCTCGGGATAATGTTTCACGTCTGCAGACAGCATGGAGGCCGACATGCCCACTGCTGTGAGCTCTGTGTGCTGTTGGCGTCGACATAATTCAGTACGTTTGCATAAACTTCTTCCATGTTTAGAACTAAGACCTCAGGATGGGTCAGTGGGGGCATTTCTGAGGCAGAGCCTCTTGATCTTGAATGTTTCTCCTTGAATTGCAGGAAGCTTTTCGTGGGTGGTCTTGACTGGAGCACAACCCAAGGTAGGTGTGGGCAGAGACTGCAGGCCATGTGGCCTTAGCCTTCAGGTGGTGTCAGCCTTTTGCTGCCATCTTGGGCTTTGTAAAGTCCCTTTGATATTGTCTTGCTTTCTGGGCAGGGGACATTTGATTGGAAGTTGGCTGGGGGCAGAGGGGTGTGTTTGCTTCGAAACTGTTAATTTGGTCCTGATGTGTCAGTGTTCTAGGGAAGACTTCAGACAGCAGGTTCTAGATCAGGCTGAGGAAGGTTCTAGGGGCAGAATGTTCTAGAGGCTAGGCTCCTGCCAGGACAGTCATTGAGATCAGAAGGGCAGGACAAAGTTTGTGAAGTCGGTGTTCCCAGTTACTGGTCGGCATTCAGAGTTGCCACGTTTGCATTCCTTAAACTCTGCTCTCCTGGGTGCCACAGGACTGTGTGCCAGTGCTGTGGCCACTGACAGCTGCTCTGTTGTACCCGAGGACAGAGTGCGTGTGTTGGTCAGAATTCCCCTTGTCCTTGACCACTCCCACTCCCAGACAGTTAACGGACAAGCCTGTTAAATGTTGCTAGTTGCAGACATTTTCAGGCACAGCTGATGCGCTGAGTTAGGAGAGAGAGAGAGTGTGTGTGTTTACACCCCACCTGTGAGACTTGTGCCTAACACTCTGGTGGTGTTTTGTGTTTTGTTCCCAATCTCTGAGCAGAGACTCTGCGCAGCTACTTTTCGCAATATGGAGAAGTTGTAGACTGTGTTATCATGAAAGATAAAACAACCAACCAGTCTCGAGGCTTTGGGTTTGTCAAATTTAAAGACCCAAACTGTGTGGGAACGGTGCTGGCCAGCAGACCACACACGCTGGATGGCCGAAACGTAAGTGTCCTTCCTGGAGGCTCGCGCTGTCTCATTTGTAGGTCCTTCGGCTTAACTATGTGCCACACTGTGATTGATGTTGGTGGCTGAGAACGTTATAATGTGGGGTTGATTTAAAAAGATTAAGCCTTGTTGTTTAGACTGGATGTTGGAGCAGGGCGCAGGGTGAATGGAGCCCGCGGGCGGGGGCTGCTGTGGCTAACACCTTCTTTCCTAGAGGAAATGGCCTCATATTCACAACTGGCTGGTTTGAAACTTCCTGCAGATCGACCCGAAGCCATGCACGCCTCGGGGGATGCAGCCGGAGAGAACACGGCCGAAGGAAGGATGGGTAAGGGGCTGGGGCTGGGTGACCTTGTCAGTCAGGCAGAGTGTGAGGGAAACATGGGCTCCGTGAGATGACAAGGGCTTCTGGGTGGACCCTGAATAGCTGAGAGTCACTCAGGTTCATGCAGTGCTGTGAGCGTTTTATCTTGTGGCCAAGAGAATTCTTAGTAGTCTGCCTTAAGGAAAACAATGACAAATTATGCCATTCATCGTTTTGGAGGCTTTGGTTTCATCCCACAGCCCCCGCCTGCCCCACTGCTCAGCTTCCGTCCTCCCAGGCCCTGTCTGGAAGCTCGGTGCTGGTCGCTTTTACAGCTAGCTGCACTTGAGATCCCCTCTGGTGCCTCTGCGGGGTTCTCTGCATGTCACCCTGGTGCTCACGTGGCTGGACCAGCACACAGGCCTTAGCTTCTGGGTCCAGCCACCACCCCTGCAACCCTCACCTTCCCCCAGCCCAATGGTCCTCAGGCCGCCACCTGGGGTCGCATTCGATGGTGCAGATGGAGAGTACTCCGTCCTCACAGAACATCCCAGCCCTACTGACCCTTGGGCTTGTGCGTCACTGAGCACGGCCTGCCGAGTAGGCAGCAAAGCCAGGCCTGAGAAAACCCCAGTTGCTGCTAGTAGATGGACCACAGACCCTAGAAACAGGTTTTATTTTTCCAGCTTTTCATGAGGAAGCTTTTCAAGTACAGAAAAATTGGAAGACTAGTACCACAAACACCTAAATACACCGTCTAGATTCATCAGTTGTCACTGTTTTGCCAGGTTTATCTATATATATGTATTTATGTCTGTCTCTGCCTACACGTCCTGCTCCTAAGGACTGGAGAGTGCAGGTCCGCCCACAGACCCCCCAGCAGCCGAGGCACATCTGCGGTCGTTCCCGGTGTCACCTTAGGTCCAGTTCATGCCCCATTTCTGGAATCGTTTCACAGATAATTTTCACAGAGGTTCTTTCCAGACTGGAATCCAGTCAGGGTTTGTATTTTGCCTGATCATTGTAGCAGCTTTATCAAGATACAATATGCATAAAGCAAACTGAACAGCTGATTTTTCACCCATGTACGTGCTTGGGAAGCTGCTCCCACAATCACAGTAATGAATACTCACCCCCAAAGTGTTTGGGACCCCTTAAAACATGCCCTTGGGTAGGAAGAAAGGGCTGGGTGGGAGTGGGGCGGGGGAGGGCAGCCCAAGCCCGCCTGTCCATTACTGGGTCCCATGAGTGATCTCCATGGCAAGTGCCCTTGACCCTACCAGGTTGGCACTCGGAGCTCTGGGGTTGGGGCTGGGGAGATGGGAGGGCGGATCTTACACAGGTCTTCAGTTGCTGCACAGCTCTTCAGTTGCTGCAGAGTTCTGTAGTCATCTCTGTCACCAGCTGAAGAACTGCAGCCTGAAAGCCAGTGTCATCTCTTGAAGCTGCCTTTTTGCTGTCGTTCTGCAATCTCTGGCTTCGCGTTGCAGAGCTGCCTGGCGGCAGGACACTGGTCTGTGCTCACGTTTATTTGAAACAGAGCCCAGCAAAAGTGCCAGATCCCTTGTCTCCTCGGCTCCGCGTGGAAGGTGGAAACAGCCTGTCTCGTAGCTGCGTGTTACAGTTGCTATCTGGACTGCTGGATCGTGGAGTGCTTCTGTCTGGCTCTAGCTGACCCTAAAGCCAGCGCAGTCATGCACAGCTCGCGGGAAGTGTTTTGAGGGTTCCCATGTGAACTATCTTTTCCTTCTTGAAACAGCAGAAAGGGTCCAGGAGCGACAGCAGCAAATCCAATAAGATATTTGTCGGTGGAATTCCTCACAACTGTGGTGAGACCGAGCTCAGGGAATACTTCAAGAAATTCGGAGTGGTGAGTTCTCTACCCCAGCAGCACTGGCGGGTCGGCGGGGTGCAGCTTCTGCTCGGCCCTCAGCCTTCTCGGGGCGGCATGGTGAACCTGTGGGTTTACGGGGCTCAGCTGGGAGCTTTCTCTGTGTTCCCGTAACCCACCACCCCCAACCCAAAAAATGGACCAAAAACCAGCCTTTCCCCTCGTGGCCATTTAATACCCCAGTGGAGGGTTCCCATGGCTTTTCCAGGCCAGTGTGGACCGGCCAGGTGGACCTCTGGGTGGCCCTTCTGAGTCTGTCGTGCCCACCGTGGGGAAATGTTAGATGGTTACAGAGCCATGGAGCCAGCTGGGCCTCTGAGGCTGTGCTGTCCCTTGGTGGCAGGAGGAACAGTCCTAGGCCAGGTCCACGCTAAACCCGGTCCTGGGAGCTCGGTTAGCTCCTTTCCCTCCACGAGGCCCTGAGATGGGCCCACGGGTGGGTGCTGCCACCTCAGATGATCACAGGCCCAGACTGGGGCAAGACACACCTCAGTCTGGAAGGATCACACACTATCCTCCGTGCCGCCCTGTGCATCGCAAGAGTTGTTCTGACCTGTTTCCTGGTTGATGCTTTTTCCAGGAACAGCAGAGCTCCCCCCCAAGTGTGGTTTATTTTCTGGAAAAGACTAAAATGCTATAGAGTCATTGGGGGGATTTAGCAGAGGAAGGATTTGCGACGAAGTTGGTGCCCTCCCTGCACCTGAGGCAGAGACACATGATCACCCTATGGCTCTGTGGGAGTCAAGCTGTGTCTGGCAGGTCGAGCACGCCTGGCCCCATCAGCTGGGGCAGCCCCGCTTGCCCTGGGCGCAGTGTGTTTATCAGGGGGTTCCTGAGGGTGCTGTGCCGGGAGCCAGGAGTCAGGAGCCCTGGCAGAGAGGAGAAGCCAGCACCCGTCACCTTTCCAGGCTTGCTGCCCATGTCTGAGTGCAAAGCGCTTCCGTGGGGCCTCCCAGCTCTCACGTCCCCTGCTGACATGTGTGCCCAGGACTGTTGGCCACCTCGTGGCCCTCAGCCTGTGTCCAGCCCCTGCTGGTCCAGCTTCCCGTCTACTCTCAGATGTCAGAGCCGCACGCCGGCCTTTTGCCTCAGGACGTCCCAGGCTGGAGTCAGATGCTCCTAGCGTTTGTTACTTGGGTTTTCGGGAAGGAGACGTGTCCTTTGAAACCGCCTCAGTGTCCCCGGCCTCACACTGCCCTTCCTTGCAGGTCACCGAGGTGGTCATGATCTACGATGCAGAGAAGCAGAGGCCACGAGGTAAAGGCAGATCTAGTTTGTCCTCGACCTTCTTTACCTGCTCTCCCCTCAGATGGCAAACTATTTCCCCCCCCAGACAGTTAGGTGGTAGCCATAGCAACCCCTGCCTCAGTGAGGGCGATTGGAGACGATGACTAGAGCGTAGGCCTCCACGCAGCCCCTCAGCTGTCTGTGCTGCCCAGATCAGACGTCACGCTGTGTTTTTGGCTCGTCCTTTTGAAGTTTTTACAACTTGACGTGAATTTCAACATGGTTTCTGTTTTAAAATGTGTACTGAGAGTGTGGTTCTTTTACGTTTTGACCTTCTTGCTTACGGTGTCTCTCGTTAGTCCTCGCCAGTGTGGTCGAGTGTCACCTCCTGTCATCAGCTGGATGCCCAGCTCGGCTGGTGCGTGGACTCTGTTATCCATCCCATGCCGCTTCCTTTTTTCTTGTTCCCCCTCAGGTCAGTGGGGCAGGCGGGCGGAGGAGTGAAGAGTCACCTCAGGGCCTCCCGTATCATGTCCCGCAGCTTCCCACGCCTGCTCGTCCATGTTGGTCTGTGGAGCTGGGGCCACGGGCATCTGACTTCCGGGCCCTTTTTTGTGGCTGCTGCTGTCTGTCCCCGCCCGTATGTTTTTGGTTCATCAGCCGCTTGTGGGCCGGCCGTGTGAGCAGCTCTGCCAGCCTGGGTCTGCCCGTGGTGTCCCCACCGCCCCCAGCCCCAGCGTCCCAGGTCAGTCGAGACAGCCCCGTAGCGCGCCGAGTGGCGTCGCCCACAGCATGCGCCCGCCATGCTGGAGAATAGTTTGCCATTTGAACTGAACTTTCACCCACCTCCTCTCCATGATTAAGGAACGTATCCTCACTTCATGTCAATTAAGCTGTTAAGTCTTAGTCTTAATTTAATTTAGACATACATGCTTAGTGACGTACTTAAGTGTTTCATAGTAAAGTACAGTAATGTTAAGTAAGTTGTTTTTCCTTTTCTCTCTGTGAATTGTTTGTGATTAACGATATCTCTTTAGATTTCTCTTCTCCAGGTGCTAAATTATATCACACAGGTACAGGCCAGTCCCGCAGTCAGAGGAGGGAGCGGCTTTGCTCCAGTGGGGTGTAAACGAAGTTTCGGGTGTTTCTGTCCCGCTCCTCAGCGGTGACGCCGCCTCTTGACAGACGCATTCCTAGACAGCCCGCTCCGGGGCTCCTTAGCCACGACTCACCGCCTCTTGCACTATAAACGGACCAAGCGAGCCCTGTGGTTTCAGATACTCCTGCAGTTTGAGAAAATGTCAACTTTTAAATATGTTGTTTCATCACCTATGTTGTGTTCCCAATATTGCCTCCAATCTTGTGACACTTCGAGTGCGCGGGAATCTGAGGGCTGCTCCTAGACCCCCTCCCCCTGTCCTCTGCGGCTGCCCGAGCCACTGCCCTTTTCCTCGCTGTCCTTGTCCTGTGTGGCCTGGACGCAGCTCCCATTGCTGAGCCCACGTTGCAAGCGGGGGCGGGAGGAGCTGGCGTAGAGCTTCAGGGCTGCCACCGGACTTTGGCAGCGTCCCCGCGGACACCGCAGTGCTGCTCAGCGGGTCCTCTCGAGAGGAGGTTCTGTTTCCTTGACCTTTCTGCATCTTCTGAAATCTGTCTCTCCCTCCCTACGTCCTCCCTCTCTCTTGGTTGACTGGAGGTAGCGGATGTGTCCCCGTATGTGGATCCGAGTGTGTCTCGGGCTCCACGTGCCTGTGTGTTGAAGCCACCACTGCGCGGGGCCCCCAACTCTGGCCTCCCTGCTCCGGCCCGTCCTGCTCACCTCCCACGTCCGCCGTTCTTGGGTCTGGCCCTTCAGCTTCGTCTCCTGTGTGCTTCGCCCTCGTGGTCCACTCCCCTCCTGTTGTGTGGCAGACTCAATGCGCACGCAGTCCCGCTTGGGCTCACGCGTGTGCACAGAGCAGGTCCGCAGGCTCCCTGCCCCGTTATCCTTGGCTGATGACCTTGGTCTCCTTGGTTCCTGAGCTGCCTTTTCCTCCATTTCCATCCTTTTCCTGCCACCTGGTCCCAGCTGACTGCATCCCCAGCTCCCGTTCTTCAGCTTACAGACCCCGGGGTGGCTGCTCCTTCTGGGGCCTCCTGCCTCTCCGACCCCGTACCCTTCTAGGCCGTGCTCATGCCTCTGTCCGAGCACAGTGCGTGCCGTCCCTGCTGTGTGGTGCTCTAGAGCGCACCCATCTTCAGCCAGTTCCCAGCTCTTCCGTGTCCCTCTTTGTCCTTCTGAGGTCTTCAGGCAGCTGTCTGCCGTCCACTTCCTTTTGTCACGAGCAGATGGGCCATCTGGGGAGGTGCTGGTGCTCCTAGGGGTCCTCCCGCCTGGGGGACAGCCTGCTCAGCAGGTCTCTTGGGCCATCAGACTGGCGGGGCCTGGAGGCCCCAGCGTACTCCTGCATGTAGAGGACGAGACACGCCCCGCTAGTGGGGCCGCGCTCACCCCAGACCAACCAAACTTCGTTTATACTGCCACTTTCTTGTGTTTGGGAAATGCTAAATTTTTTTTTTTCCTTTAAAATTTTCTTTTTTGATTACATGGTGCCTCTTGCTCTTGCTGCTGACAGCAGAATTTGACCTGCTGGAACCCGTTGTGGCCTGTATCTTTGTGTACTTTTTATTTATACACATATATATGCATATATGCCTACGTATAGTACCTCCGATAGGACTCCTTGGGCTTACCCAACGGCGTTGGATAAGCTTGGCGAGGCACTAACTGTGATAGATACCGTACTCTGTTTAACGCTTAGACGATATATGGCTGCTGTCAGCACTAGCCGCAAAGCAAATTGCCAGCCAAGGGGGAGAGCCCTGGGTTTCAGAAAAGCAGAAACACATCCACGCGCACACCCTTCCTGAGGTGGGGCTCTCCACGGGGCCTCTGCGTGCAGGGCCCTCGCTGCCAACTTGCTCAGGCAAAGCCCAGGAAGCCTGGCATGGCCCGTGGACAGTGGGCACCACACCACCCGGCGCCCTGGCTGCTGCCTCTTAAGATGTGCCCTTTTGTTCTTCCAAATTTATTCGTGACGTTCATTTTCAGGCCCTCCAAGTGCCTCAGTCACCAGAGCCGCAACGGGAGTGGGGATGTCACTCTCCGTCCACTCTGTCCAGCCGAGCCGGTGGTTTGCGGGAGGGAGAGCCTCGGCCCAGGCCACGCACCCCCACATGCAGCTTAGCTGAAACCCTTGGTCGATCCCTTGGCCTGTCCCTAATACTGTTCATCATCCTGTTTTGTGTCACAACACCCTGCTACCTTGATTCACTCTTCGTCGTTGGCTAGGTTTTGGATTTATTACTTTCGAGGACGAACAATCAGTGGACCAGGCTGTCAACATGCATTTTCACGACATCATGGGCAAAAAAGTGTGTAGTTGTAGTTTTATTTTACCTTAAGACCAAACCAAGTCTTAGGCAACTTGGGGATTTCACTGGAAAGGAAAATTCCATGAGGGAGAGGAGGTTGGGCGAGTTCATCCTCTGCTGTGAGGTGGACCCAGGTCCACAGAAGTGAGACGGGTCCCATCCTTCCCGAACGGCTCTTTGGGCAGGGTGGGCATGTCCCAGCTCTGCTCCTGGAGCCCCTCCTTCTGGGTGACCTGGGACTAGGGCTGGTGGTGGCACTGGGGTGGTAGTGCTGGGGATGCAGGCCCAGGTGGGTGGGCTGGCTCCAGTGAGGTCGCAGCGTTGCTTCAGGCTTGGTTTCAGTGACCTCTCCTTCAGATGTCTGTCCCAATTCCTCCTGGCTAATGCCAGCCTGTGATGCGATGCACAGCAGACCTCTGAGAACCGAGGTTCCACTTAAAACTGAAAGATGGAAAAACATCATGAAGGATTGGTTTTTTAAAATTGGGTCACTTACTGTGGAACTCCGGTACCAGCCACATGCTCTCGATAGTACTTAACCACCATGCAGTCAAGTGACCTCTGGTTGTTTCATCTTCATACTGTGTTGCCCCATGGAGGTGAGCAGGGACGGAGGCAGAGCCCCCGGGCCAGCCCCTGCCAGGTGTGTGTCAGAAAGGGGTCCCCAGATTGCCATTTCACCTGGACCCTTGGAGCTTTTTGAGAAGTTAACTCTGAAATAAATAACTGGTAGAAATTCTGCAGTGTGGAATTTCTTGCAGTTAGCAAAAGCTTAGGGGTCCATTTTCCCAGAATTCTTGTCTGGGTCCTTCTGAACCCTGTCAGCACCCCCGGGCAGCAGCTGGCGTCCTTCCAGCGTGCGGTTCTGATCTGGCACTCACTGGTCAGGTCAGCCGTGCATTCCAGTTCCCCGGCCTTCCCACAAAGCCAGGGCCACTTGTGTCCAGTAAAGTACTGTGGCAGGAATGCTGCACCCACCCTGCACCCCTCTCTCCACCCCAGCCCCACTTCTCCATGCCAGGATGTTTAGAAACTGGAGTTTGTGTAGTTATTTTTGCATACAGGTGGCTTAGATTTTGTTGCAGACTTCATTAATTCTATTTGAACCCAGCTAAAACGGAAGACACACTCCCTGTTCTGAAATTCACTGTAGCTTGTAGTTTAAAATTAGCATGCAGGTTGCAATGGTGCATGACAGTTATGAACAAAGTTCAAAGGAGTCTGTGTTCAGTATTTTAAGGCACTGTGACATTGAAAACTTGGAAGAAGCGTGGTCTTGATATGTGGGGCAGAAAGGGCTCTGTGCAGAGCACGTACCTGCTCCCGTCCCTGGGCAGCCTCCCCTGGGCTCCCCCAGCCTCCTCTGACTGGTCTGAGTTGACTTCAACGTGTAGGTCGTCTCCCAGGCAGGACACACGCAGGTGTCCAGCTTGCCCATCGCTGACCTTCACTGGTCAGCTGGATGTGGCTGCACCACTGGCCCCTCATGGGGGTTTCTCATTTGTAGAGGGCTCGGGTCCCAGGTGGTAATCAGAACCCGATGCCAAGTGACTTTGCACTGGTGTGTTCAGATAGGAAAGGGTAAAAGAATTTTTTTTTAATTACAAGGACTGCTTTGCTTTGTAAGCAGGAACCAGAGTCCCCCAAGGAGACTGTGTGAAGACTCGCTAATTTGAGTTCTTTGAAATGGGTCCCTTGGTCCTGCTGTCACATTGCCTTGAGCTAAGGGGATTCTGTTCCCATCCTGGGAGCGTCCTTGGGGCAGCGGACAGGTGGGGGCTTTGTGCCTCTGGAGCCGCTTCCTGTCTGTTCTCTAATAGCAGAGCTGAGGAATTCTCCAGACTGAGACCCCCAGGGTGACTCCGGGTAGACTCATTGTTTCTTTATTCTTATTAAAATTTATCACAAAAATAAGAAAAATTTAGGATTCATGAATGCTGAGGCAGCCTTCAAGTTGGGGGATCTTTTTGTTGTCATCCTGCCCGAGTTTTAAAGGCTGCGCTGAGGATAAGTAGGTCAGGCTCAGTGGCCCCATTGTTCCAAGCCCCTCCGGCCTTATTCTTCCAAACAGGGTGGCTCTGACACGGTCAAAGGGAAGGGTCCGGTTGCTGACCTAACACAGTATGAAGATTGCTTACTGATTCAAATGTCCATTTTATTGCATGTTTGTTTACTTTTTTTGTTAGATGTAATGTAAGATTCTCTTATCACATCCATTCCCTCTGACATTATTTTGAGTTAATTGAGATTCTTTAAGCGTTAGCCTGGGGAAGGTAAGTCTTTATCTTCCATTAGACATTTTAAATAAAAATCTAAGTTAAAACACCAACTGTGTTTCTCAGGTATGAGCTAAAGCACAGGCGGGCGGGGCTCTGAGCCGTTCTGAGGGCGCCACAGTGGCAGGCGGGGTCCCGAGAGGCCTGCGATGAGGGTGCCAATTTTGGGGGATATACTGGTCCTTTTTTGTCCTGTGTTTTCAAGAGGCCATTGAAGGAGGACGCTGCCATTTAATGTGAGCAAAGATCCCTCGTTACACATGACAGTCTGTCTCCTGAGGGTTCTCAGCTCTGTCCCACGTCCACAGCGGATGGGGCCCAGTGTGTCTTACGGTTGCATCTTTTGTACCTGAGAAACATTTTTTAAACAAAAAAGTTAAACGAAAAAAAATTTTTTTAAGAAAAACATGCTACTGGCCTAAATAAGGTTTATAGTTAAGTATTTAGTCTTAAGTCGTAAGATGCTAAGTGTAGTCGTAAGTTGCCCAAGGGTGTGTCTGAAGGGAAGGGGTGCTGGGGCCCGTGGCTCCTTCCTAAACCAGAGCTCGGTTTGTTTAGGTGGAAGTTAAACGGGCCGAACCTCGGGACAGCAAAAGCCAAGCGCCGGGACAGCCAGGTGCCAGCCAGTGGGGGAGCCGGGTCGTGCCCAATGCTGCCAATGGCTGGGCGGGCCAGCCCCCACCGACGTGGCAGCAAGGCTATGGCCCCCAAGGTAAGGCTTCCCGAGCCCTGGGCAGACCAGACGGGTCTCAGCACCGACTTGCGGCCTCTGCGTAGGCTCCCTTGCTCTGAGGCCTGGAGATCCCCAGAGGCGTGGTGGCTTACAGCCCCCACTCACAGAGGTTTGGGGTGCAGGAAGCCACCACTGAGGCATGAGATGCTCACCGGGCACTGTCAGGAAGGGTGCAGAGAGGCCTTCCCAGCAGGACTTCCCGTGGCGCACCTGGAAGGCATCCTGCCATCTCCCTGGCCCTCGGGAGTGGGATGGCGTCAGGCCCCCGTCTGCGGTCTGGGCAGCCAAGTCTTGCTGTCACTGGGAGGGCTTCGAGCCGCAGTGAGCCTCTGTGTCTCGCTGCCACACTCCAGGGTTTCAGGAAGGGCCATTGGCAGGTCTAGGTGTGAAGTGATTCAAGGTCTGATGTTGCCAGGTTGTCCTGCAAAGTCCTTTTCCCTTGCTGCCTGCAGTGTGGACATGTGGGAGAGGGAGGTGCCTCCAGGGGCCATGAGGACCTGGCAGGTTTTGGATCTTTGTCACTTGCTATCACTTCTGCTAAGTGATGTGCCCTTCATGGCCAGGGCCTGCATGTGGTTGGTTCTGCCCTGATGTTGATCATCTGGAAAATGCTGAAGCAGTGGGGTTGGAGCTGGCCACCCGGAGGCCCACAGGGCTCCCCCTCCCGGCCCCAGCCCCACCTGATGCCGAGGCTGGTGGCAGGATTCCACTGCTCTGATCTGCAGCTTCCCTGCTCCTACTCTTTTTTTTTTTGAGATGGGGTCTTTCTCTGTCACCCAGGCTAGAGTGCAGTGATGTCATCACAGCTCACTGCAGCCTCCAACTCAAACTGCTAGGCTCAAGTGATCCTCCTGCCTCAGCCTCCTGAGTAGTTGGGACTACAGGTGCCACCACCACACCCAGCCCCCCCAGTCCTGAAACGTTTGTTTGACCTGACAGTTTCTCTCAGGAGCCTTCCCGTGTTAGAAATAAGGAAAGAAACAGGCATACCATTTTATGTCTCCAGATGTTTGGGGACATGTGAGGATTGTCGGTGTGTTCTTGGTGCTTAGAACTCAGGCTGCTCTGGTGTCCTCCTGTGGAGCCGGGACTGTGCCTTGTGCCTGGTCTGCCCACAGAGTGCCCGCCGTGTGGTGGGGCACCACGAGAGAGGCGCTTCCAAGGCAGGCTCTGTGGGAGTGGAGGGGTGTCCCCTGTTCACGCTGGGTGAAGGGAGAGCCTTCCCTGCAGAGTGGGTTCCTGCTGGTGCCACTCCAAGGACCAGGCTGCTGTGACCCTGGGCTGGGAGCATCAGAAGAGTCCCGGGTGGGCCCCGTCCCTGGTGTCCATGCTTTGTGGCTGCTGCTTGGCACTGAGTGCCTCAGCAGATGTTGCACTAACCCTCCTTTTCTGTTTTCTCATCTAGGAATGTGGGTGCCAGCGGGACAGGCAATTGGTGAGTCCTTGTGTGTGGAGGGAAGGGGAGGGACAGCACCCAACAGGCATGGTCTGACGCTCATGAGAACTCAAGGGTCAGGTGGCAGCTGGCCTCTCTGGAGTTGGTAAAGCGGTTGTTAGTATCTTTCCCGGGGCTTAAGAGACAGAAAAGGTGACAGGGCCTCACTCTGTCATCCAGGCTGGAGCGCAGTGGCACCACCCAGCTCACTGCAGCCTCCAACTCCAGGGTTCTTCCCTGCTTTCGCTGGAGGGGGGAGGGTGAAGCTGCACTGGGCTCTTGGCCCTGGGTCTGGCTGGGGCGGGATGCCGTCTAATGCCCTCCCCTGCCCCTCACCCTGCCTTGTGTGTTCCAGGTGGCTACGGACCACCCCCTGCGGGCAGAGGAGCCCCCCCGCCACCCCCACCGTTCGCGTCCTACATCGTGTCCACCCCTCCTGGAGGCTTCCCTCCTCCTCAGGGCTTCCCGCAGGGCTACGGTGCCCCACCGCAATTCAGTAAGTCTCGGCGACCCGTCTGCTCCTGCAGGGGGACGGAGGGCCAGGCCTGTGGGCCAGGCTTATGCTGCAGTCTTGACGTGCACCTGTGCAGCTCTGGTGTCAGCCATGGAAAGGCCACGAGCAGAGTGCTGGCCCATCAGTGGTCATGTGCCACCAGATGCCTCTGCCTGTGGCCCCCGTGGTTCCTGCAGGTCCCGTGAGCTTGCAGCACAAGCACGTGCACCTGACTAGCTCTCCCTTACGTTGGCACCTCAAGAGATGGGCATCTGGCCTCCTCCCCACCGTGACCGACTTCTCGTGCGCCTGTCCTTCTAGCCAGAGAGCAGAATGTGCAGAGTCAGCTGTGGGCCTGGGATGTCGCCTGCCCTGCACACAGCCCCAGGTGTGGGGCCTTAGTGCCCTAGGTAGAAAGGCCCACCCGGCTGACTGGGTTTTCCAGTAGCCCCATTTCAAAAGTAAAGAGAAATGGGAGTTACCTTGTGTCACTTCACCCAGTGTCGCCAGAGATTCAGCCCGTGACTAATCACATGTCCCATAGTCCTGCTTCACATCAAGTCCTTGGTCCCTGGGATGTGTCTCACAGTTGGGGCACATGGCAGTTTGGATCAGTCACATTGTGGGGTGCAGAGGCTACATGGAGCCAGTGTCTGTGGACTGGGCAGTTCAGCTCCCTGGTCCCTGCCAGGGCTCACCACTCCGTGGCCTTCCGGCCCAGTGACCGACTGACTGGCAGCCTTGTACGGAAAAGTCTTGCAGTCTCCTGTCTTCTCTGATTTTGTTTCTAACAAGACGAGTTGGGCACAACCTGAGGCTGAGGTCTGGCAGGCGGGGCTGCAGTGGCTGCCGTTTCCAGCACTTCAGCCAGTTTGGAAGCTGGTGGGTGGCCTCCACCTGTATAGACGATTTATCTTCCAGAGCATGTGGTCTGGGCTTTGCGTGGTGGTAGATTTTTGTCCCTGTTAAAGAGCTGTTTTGCTGTGAAATTACTTGCTACTTAAATACTCTCCAGTGCTCCACGTGGTGGATGCGCCATGAGCCATGCCGCGATCCTGGATTCCGCTTCTGCTCGGCCGCACTGTTTCTGCCTGCAGGCTGCTCAGCGGGGATTGTGTCCTTGGCGTAGCAGCCCAGGAGTATGGCTCCATAGTCGGTCATGTGGCTTCTTTAAGGCCCGTCCACTCTGTGGGTTTCGGATGGAAATCCATCTGGCCAGCCCTGAAGCCGCACACCGAGTCCTGCCTGTCCTGTGTCTACAGGTTTTGGCTACGGGCCTCCGCCTCCACCTCCAGATCAGTTTGCCCCCCCTGGGGTTCCTCCTCCACCGGCCACCCCGGGGGCAGCACCTCTGGCCTTCCCACCACCTCCGTCTCAGGCCGCTCCTGACATGAGCAAACCCCCGACGGCTCAGCCAGACTTTCCCTACGGTCAGTATGGTAAGTGGCCTCCTGCCTTCGTCCCTCAGGTGGGTCCCCAAGCGTTTACCTCCATTGGCGGATGGCAGGGAGGACAGTTGGTGATGCTGGGTGGCTGGAGAGAGCTTGTGCCACTCAGGTGCCAGCTGCCAGTGAGCAGGACCTGTGGGCATGGAACACCCATCCCACAGCAGGTACCCCAGGTCCCTGGGTTTGGGGACCTGAGTCAGGACTGGGTCAAGGGAAGGTTCCTGGGGTCACAGGCAAATGATGTGGCAGCCACCATCACTATGTCGAGCTCAAGTCGCTCTGTGTCGGAGGTTGAGGCCCTCGGTGAGGGTTGGGCCCCAGGTACTCTGGCCCCTTGGCAGGTTCTGGCTCCTGGCACCATCAGCCCTTCCAGGTGCAGACCCCTCACAGGGTAGAGGTTCAAATCTGTAGCAGGCCCTGGCTTGAACACAGGCGTCATGCTGGACTTGAGGGGGCTGGTCATGGCTTGGTGCTGCCTAAATAGGATCTGCAGACAGTGGCGCATGCGTCTTCTGGGTGGGGCTTGTTGGAGGACAGGGTCAGGATGAAGTGCAGTTCTGCAGGAGTATTCTTGCCCTGCACGGAACCTGGCTTCAGAGCCAGCCTTGGTCAGGGTGGATGCAGTGACCCCAGCAGGGAGGGCTGGAAGCCTGGGGACCCCACTCCATGCAGTGACAGCTCCTTGCAGCACCTGGGGACACTCGTGCGGGCAGGGCCTGAGAACATGGGGCTCCTGCGCGAGGTGGCCTGAGCTCCTGCCCCAAGGATGGCCACGGGCTCCACGGTGCCTGTGAAAGCAGTTCCTCTGCTCTGCATTGTCCACTGGGAGATCATTTGCTCTTGGTTGTTGGAATTGTTTTGCGCGAAGCACCCGTGCACGTCATGCTCTGCGGCACCTAAGATTCCCCAACCCCTTGCCCAAGCCCAGCCTGGGTCACTGTGCGCATTGGTTCTTGTCCCCCTGCAAAGCCCTGACCTGTCTGCAGCTGGCCAGGGTGCTGAAGCACCCGTGCAGGCTGTGCACATCTGCCTGCTGCTCTCTGTTGCGGCCACCTAGGGTTAGTCGCCCTGGTCTTGTGTCTGGTGGGGCCTGGGTACCTGTTCTCCAGACCACTGGTCTCTGGCTGGTGGTTTGTTTACACCTCGTGGGCAAGCTAGGCAGTGATGCCGCCTCTGCAGGTGCTACGGCTGCCACGGCCCTCCCGCCTGCCTTCACTGGGAAGCGGACAAGGCGTCTTCTGCCGTCCTGCGTTGGGGTGGACTCCGGCAGTGCTCTCTGGGCAGGGGCCCTTGCTGGTGTCAGGATCTTGACTGGCCACAATCCTCCAGCCGGCCCACCTGTACCCATGTGCACCCTGACTGGGAATCCCAAGGGCCTGGGATGGGGCTTCCTACAAAGTGTGTGCATTCAGTGGGCAGGAGCCAGGGCCATCTCCATCTGAGGACAGTGCTATCCACGTGGCCAGAAGCACCTCCCATACCACTGAGGTCAGCGGTGGGGACAGACTAGCTGTGCAGGGCAGGGTGGCCCCTCTGCCAATGGAGCCATGGGGAAGTTGGGTTGGACCCAAAGGCCTGGTTCCCCACATGCCTGTCAGTGGACATGCCCCTGCAGGGGGGCCGGTGTGGGGGCCCCAGAGCAGTGGTGAGGGGCACCCATGAGGGAGGGTGTCAGGGCTATGACTTGAAGCAAGGGCTGGTGGGGTGTTTTTTCAGACCCTGAGAGTGGTATGTTCCACGTGAGAGCCAACTGCCTGGATGCCCTTGTGCTGCCTGGGCTGGTCCATGAGCTTCTTTTCTGCGTGGTTCCTGCTCATGTGGCTTTGAGGGGGATAAAAACTCCCTGGGCTCGTTTCCCTGGGAAAGGCAGTAGGCACCCAGCTGCCTGGTCATCGCAGGGCACTGGTGCTTCAGCTGGCCTGCCCGCCCCCTGGGAATGAGGACTCTGAGGCAGGACAACAAAGGGTCCAGGGATCTTTGCTCCGAGGTCAGCACCGACCACGTGGGGCTGCTGCTTGGGGACTACCACCCGCCCGGAGCTCACGGGACTCTCTCCCCCAGCAGGTTACGGGCAGGACTTGAGTGGCTTTGGACAGGGCTTCTCGGACCCCAGCCAGCAGCCCCCCTCCTACGGGGGCCCCTCGGTGCCAGGGTCTGGGGGGCCCCCTGCTGGTGGCAGTGGCTTTGGACGAGGTCAGAACCATAATGTGCAAGGATTCCACCCCTACCGACGCTAGCCTGCAGGGCGCGGACGTCTGCACGGCTGAGACCCAGGATTCGAAACTTGTGAACTCGTGACAATCACAAACTTGGCGGAAAAGTAGCGACTCAACCTTGGGGGAGGGGGGAGGGGCGCGAGGCTTTTGGAGGCGGCTGTGGGTGTCTGGACTGAGGTTTTTAAATATATTTCTTTCTCTAACCCATCAGCACAATAAAAAAAAAGTCACTGGTTCAACAACAGGGTTTAAAAAAAATGTCTTCAGCTTTAATTCAAAACTTCAGGTTTCTTTTTCTTCCTTTTTTTTGAAATTATTTTCCTGAGCCTTTTGTTTTACCGTATATTGTAACTTTTATGTTAAAGAAAAAATATACATTTACAAATTGTGAGATTTTTAAGAGAAATTTTCTACGATGTATACTGGCTTATTTTTTAATTTAAAACAGGGTTTCTGTCGGCACTGGTGGAAGTGGGGCATGTTTTTAATCCCCTCACTCCTGGCTTAGGGGGTTGGGACTCATTGGTCCAGAAACTCTGGGAGCTTAAAGAAGAAATCTACTGAGCGTGTTTTTGTTTTTTGTTTAATTCCTTGCTTTTGTCGACTGACCTGCCTGGTAGTGTTCGCAGGTGCACTGTGGGGGTTGCGCACAGCCGGCCGCGAGAACACCGCGGTGACGCGGCAGCAGCCTTGTCGGAAGCGATCTCCCTCGGGCACGTGGCTTCAGGGCAATTCCCATTGACCACTTTGACCCTGGTTTGAATAAAGAGAAGTGCGTTTGGATTAGAAACCCACGTTGTGTCCGTGTCTTCCCTCCATCTCAGCCTGCGCTTACGCTTCCCGGGCCTGGGAAAGGTCTGGAACCCAGACGCGCCCTCGCCCCGGCCTTTGCTCTCCATGGTTTCAGTTCTCCGGGGACTCTCCTGGAGTTGTAACCCAGAGCAGCGGCCTGACTGGGGCGCCAGGGCCAGCCCCCAGTGTGTCTTGGGGTTCTGGAAGGTGAATTTTAGGGTGCCTGTTGGCCACTTGTCTCTGGGAATACGGTCTTCCAGGCTGTGTCCTGCCCTCCTGTTCCAGTGCCTGAGGGTGGGCGTGCAACTGCAGTGTAGGTTCCTGGCTTGGTGGCCCTCTCCGGTCTCAAGCCTCTTAGTCACGTCTGGCTACAGAAGGTGACACCCAAAAGTTGTGGGAATCAGGGCAGGGACGGCTCGGCAGGTAGCGAATAAGACTGTCAGAAACCCCGTCTCCAGCTCAGTCTGGGGCAGGGAAGGGTTGACCCAGCTAGGAGACAGCCAAGAAAGAGGCATGGCCCCCGCATGCACCTTGGGCCTGGCCGCACAGCCAGTCCCGCACTCCATTCTCAGAGCTCTTTGCTGTCTGGTTTACGGGGCCCGGGGGTGGGGGGGGGTCAGGTGGGAGGTGCCCTCTCCACACCACGGAAATATAGCTGTCAGAGCTCCTCCCAGTCTTGAAGGCCATTCTCTGCAAAATGAATTCCCCTGGCAAAGGAGTATCTTGAAAAAATTCACAGGTTTCCAGCCAGCCTGGGAGTGCCTGGGATAGTGTTTGTTGATGAAAATGGGCAGACACCTGCTGGGCAACACTGCAATGCCTGCGGGTCCTTGTGCTCCTCAGGGACAGGGAGAGTCTGCCCTCTTCTGGGCAGAGTTTGACTGGCTTCCCCTGGGACCGTGAGCGCGGCTGAAGAGGGCTCAGCTTCCTTCGTCACTTAACGCTGGCTGGCCCCAGCGCCACAGCTAAGCTCAGGGCCTGCCCATCCCCACCAGGTTCCGGGAAGGTGTGCACGAACTGTGAAAGCTTTTGAGCCAACGGTCTGGAGCCACGTCCTCCTCCACCCCACCCCGCCAGGACCCTCTGAGTACAGGTGGGGTCTCTTGGATTCCCTCAACTCCTTGTCCCCTGCCCTGGGTATTTTCTTCTCATTGACTAGCTCCTAAACATTAGAATCCCACTGTACAGCAGACAGTCCCAGGCAGGGAAACTGAGGTACAGCAAAATGACATGGGGCAGCACAGGCCTTCATTTCAGCAGCTGCTGGGTTATCGGGCCTCTAGGCCTTTGCACTGGCCCCTCTACCAGAACTCAGGGCCACTCACCCCTCTGATGTCACTGCTGATGTACAGCCAGGTGTCGCTTAAGAACAGGGATAGGTTCTGAGAATGGCCTCGGCGATTTCGTGGTGCGGACATCACAGGCTACTCAGGCAGACCCAGGCCCTACTGCGCACCTTGCCGTGTGTCGTGGCCTGTTGCTCCTGGGCTGCCACCTGCACGGCTCGTCCCTACTGAATACTGCAGGCAAGTGTGACACAACGGTAAGTACGCGTGTCTCTAAACCTGTCTAAACACAGAAGAGGCACAATAAACATACGGTATTACAATCGTAGGGGACTGCCATCGCACATGGGGTCTGTTGTCGGCTGTACCTCAGTTTACATCTGCCATGTCCCTTTTTGCTTTCTGTGGGTTGTCTGGCTTTTTCCTGTATTTCTCTGTTACATTTTCTTTTGCATTAAATAATATTCTTTATTGATTTTTTCTTTTTAGTGCTTGCTCTCTATTTTTTAAAATTATGGTAAGATACACGCAAAATTCACCAACTTCACCGTTTGTAAGTGTATTCAGTGGCTAAAGCACATTCACGTGGTGCAACCATCACCACTTCCATCCCCGTGAGACACTCACACCCCACCGCCTCCCCCGCCCCCGGCACCCGCCACCCTACTTCCTGTGTCTGCGGATCTGATGACTCCAAGGACCTCCTGTATGTGTAATCACACGGGACTTGTTCTTCTGGGTCTGGCGTCTATCACTGGGCACGATGTCCTCAAGGGCCATCCACGTTGCGGCCTGTGTCAGGCCAAGTACTGCGTGGATGGACCACGTTCTGTGTCTGCTCAGTGTGGGTGCATGCTGGGTGTCGTCCACCTTCCGTCCCCTGCGATGGCGCTTCTGTGAGCATGGGTGTGCACGTACCTGTGGGCCCTGCTCCCGGTTCTTTTGTGCATGTGCCTAGAAGCGGGACTGCTGGGTCACGCGGTTCCACATCTTACTGCATCACCCTCAGACTTATGCTAACTTGGTGCCAGCGAGGTACAGACATCACTCTCAGTAGCTGGACCCCTGTGTGAGCGATGGTGATTGCACTTGCACATCTGCGTATGTTATGAGCCCAGCGATGCACTGTCACAGCTGCTGACTTTATGTCCCTTAAAGCCTGCCCAGTGTCCCGTCTCTCCCCCCCCCACCCCCCTGCCCTGACATCTGTACGTGACCTTGCTCCTTGTGTGTCCATGTGCCTCCCCCACTGGGACCTGAACCCCTAAACCGCACCTGCTTGCAAACAGTAGCGCTCCAAAGTGCTTGTTGAGGAGGGTGCCATCATGTAGGGCACAGCACTAGCCTGAGGCTCAGAAAAGGGCAGTGACACGTCCCAAGGGCCTTCCCTGGAGGCGGCGGCTCCTTTGGTTCTCGCGGCCTGTGTTCTGCCCTCCGGGCGGCAGGGGGCGCGCGTCCGCCGCCGGGGAGACGGAAGCGCGAGCGTGCGCATGGCCGAGGGCGGGGCACGCCGTCGGCCTCGCGATAACTGCGCAGACGCGGGCAAGGGAGGTCCTTTCTGAGGAGCCGGCAACATGGTGAGTGCTGCGATTCTCCGCGTCCCGGCCGGGCCTATCCGGCTCCATCCGAGCCCTGGCCACCCTGTGGGGGCCCGGGCCAGGCCCCGCGGCTGCGGCGGCCCGCTCCTGGCCTCCGGGGCCGCGGGATGGGGGCGAGGGCGGGCCCGCTGGGTGTCATAACGCCGCGGGGCGGGGGAGGCCGGACAGGCCCTCGAAGTCTGGAGCCGTGCGCGCCTCCCCGGAGGGTCTCGAGGCGCTGTGTCCCCGCGGGGACCTCGGCCCGGTGACCCCGCTGTGCAGCCGCGGGAGGGGGGTGTCGGGCTGCCGCTGACCCCCGGCCCGCGCAGGCGGAAGTGGAGCAGAAGAAGAAGCGGACCTTCCGCAAGTTCACCTACCGCGGCGTGGACCTGGACCAGCTGCTGGACATGTCCTAGTAAGGCCGGGCGGGGGGCGTTAGGGGCCAGGGTCCCTGGGCAGTGTCCGCGGCGTCCCGGGCCAGCCGGTCCCTGCGCGACGCTGCCGCGGTGAGGTGAGCGCGGTTAACTCCGACGTGTCTGCACTGGGCTCCTTTCCAGCTGGTTGAAGTGTAAACGGTGCATGTGGCCCACGTGTCCTAACAACGGGCCGCGGGTGGGAGTTGGCGGGCGCCGTCGGCTCTCCAGGCAGGGTGGTGGTGGTCTGCCCCAGGTGCAGGGGGGCAGGAGGAACTGGCCTCCCGAGGCCGCGGAGGAGACTTGTGACACTTGCGGGGTACCTGGCAAGGAGGCGCACGCTCTCTGGCTGGGGCTTCAGTCAGACCCTCACTTGGATTTTAGAGACCTTTGGCCCGAGCTGTGTTATTGTTGCAGTTACAGCTTCTCGTTGATGAGGTTTCAGCTGCTAAACCGCCCTACCAGCCACTGGTTCTTTTTTTTTTGTTTTTAAAAAAAATTTATGTTGACACAGTCTCTGGCGCAGGCTGGAGTGCAGTGACACAGTCTGCTCACTGCAGCCTCGAACTCTTGGGCTCCAAGGATCCTCATGCCTCAGCCTCCTGAGTAGCTAGGGCTATAGACCTGCACCACCACACCCAGCTAATTTTTTCTATTTTTCATAGAGGTGGGGTCTTGCTATGTTGTCTAGGCTGATCTCAAACTCCTGACTCTTGCCTTAGTCTCCCAAAGTGCTGGGATTGTAGGCCCTCCTTATTTTCAGTCTGTGAACAGCTATGTGTTGATTTTTGTATTTGAGAGGTTCATTCCCAGTATTGGGTAGGGGGTGTCAGTGTGACCCCGGCCTGGGCATGTTCCCTGCAGGTCCCAGGGCGGGGTGGGAGGGGGGCTCAGGGCTTAGTCCGTCCACCTTGCCCGTCCTCCCCAGCGAGCAGTTGATGCAGCTGTACAGTGCGCGCCAGCGGCGGCGGCTGAACCGCGGCCTGCGCCGCAAGCAGCACTCGCTGCTGAAGCGCCTGCGCAAGGCCAAGAAGGAGGCACCGCCGATGGAGAAGCCCGAGGTGGTGAAGACCCACCTGCGGGACATGATCATCCTGCCGGAGATGGTGGGCAGCATGGTGGGCGTCTACAATGGCAAGACCTTCAACCAGGTGGAGATCAAGGTGCGTGCGGGTGCGGCCTGTCCCTGAGAGTCATGCTGGGCCTGGGGCGGGTGGGTCGTCTGTCCACCTGCGGTCACCTGACACCC